>VWZK01010743.1:0-15138 GCA_013396935.1 Baryphthengus martii
ATTAGAGATGGCCTTCAGAATGAGCCACTGCATCATCTTCCCTGGGATGGAGGTGAGGCTGACTGGCCTGTAGTTGCCATGGTCCTCCTTCTTGCCCTTTTTGAAGACTGGAGTGATACTGGTTTTTTTCCAGTCCTCAGGCACCTTCCCCATTCCCCATGATTTTTCAAAGATGATGGAGAGCCGCTCAGCCACAACATCAGTCAACTCCTATAAAGGGGAGAAATGCTTACAAGAGCAGTATCTCACTGCAAGACAGAGATGAAATCAATGAAATTCAGACTTCAGGAGACTAAAAATTTTTTTTAAGTTAACATGTAGAATTTATCAGATAAACAATCTTTACTCCTCTTTGCAATGGGAGTATGAACATTATCCACTTTTCAAAGATAGTTTAACTGGAGAAGAGAAACTCGATGCTTACATGTGCACTTAAGGTAAAATAAAATCTGTCTATATATACTTTAATGATATTCTTCCACATTTGAGTCATTGCTAAACCTGTGACACGTGGAAATCTCCAGCTGAAGCGCAGCAAAATATGTCAAGTGTCACATTAATCGACACCTTCAGCTAGAGAATCATAATATGCAGATAGATACATTACAGACATCTCTGAATCACAAGAAATGTAACACCAACTTATTTGTAACACGAAAATAGAAAAATCACTACCATCTTAGCTTAACAACTCAGTTTCCTCACAGATAAGCTCTCTTAAAATTTCACCTCGTTTTACACCATAAGTAATGTCAGTCAAACAAAAAAAAAATGGTCTAAATATTGTATTTCAAAAATTACTTACAATCACAAATTCCCTAAAGAATGTGTCACTATTCAATGAACACTCAAAAATTTAATGCATTGCACAGAGTTTGTAAAAATGATGATAATTAAAAATGCAGAAAAAAAAAATTAAAAAAAAATCTAATTGATAATGTCTCCATTTAAGGCTCAGGGCAAGCCCCACAGAAGGGGATTCCTATCAGCCCTCTCTCCCCCTCTCCCTTCCTTCCCAAGGGAGGATAAAAAGGGGAATGGAGAAGAAAGTACCTCACAAGAAACTGGAAGTTAAGACTATGAACAAAATTTAGTAAGTAACAGAGGTAAACAGAGAAAAGGAATATGAAGGGCAGAGGGATATACCAGTATATACAAAACCAGCTCTCTGATGGCGATGGATTGTGCAGAGCATGTGGAGCCAGGCCCCACAGAGCCCAAGCGAGAAAGAAAACAGAGCAAATCCTGAACTTCCTGACCCTTTTATCAAGTGTGGCAGGGAAGGGGAGGGAATATCAGCTGCCCTAGAACCCTTCATGTCCTAGAGTTACCACCTGTCCGTCCCCCCTCAATCTGTTAACTCTTAAACCACAACAGATAACGAAGTCAAAACGCAAACTTCTGTAACTTCCAGTCTTCTCTTTTGCACTTCACTGCTCTTCATGTTCCCTTGCTACTTTCTTTTCCAGAGGCTGGTAATAAATCTGAGATATGCCTACAGTACTTTGCAGACCTAATATTTCTATATTAAGCCAAGATACTGAAAGGAAAAAATAATGAATTCTTATAAGTATGAAGAATTGATCATGCAGTCCAGTCAATTCTTTTTCCTGAGGTATTGCTTCTCCGACTTTCACAGGAATCACTACAAGACCTTTACACATCGCACAGGTAGAAAGCTTCTTTGGGTGACCACTGAACTTCTCTCTTAATCTCACCCTACTATAGCTAGCCCACTGCTAAGCAATTCCTATGAAATTAAGAGTATGAATAGATCTATGTACAGTACAGTATCACTTTTCAGTCGTTATAATTTTTAAGTTTATTTGAATGTTCCCTTGTCATCTGTAGAACTTATAAAGTTTGAAGACTACTGGACAGACTTCTGAAAATCAAGTTTTGTAGCTACCAGCATGTAATAAGACACTTTAGTGAGGGAATGTGACTTTCAGAAGTCAACTCAACATTTCTTAAAACTAACTCACTAATTCTTTTAAATATATATTCTGAAGGCTAATGTTTTCTCTAACCATTTGTATCATTTTTCCAAAAGAAAACAAAGCTTCACGTAGCAAACAAGTCATCCAGTTTTACAACTGTTTTCGTATTTCATTAAGCTAATACAGAATCTGTACAAAGCTAAGGTTGGGACTATGTATCCTAAGTTTTAAACTACCACCTCATTAACTAAAAGACACAAGTAATGAGATTCTGAATCAAGTAGCCATCTCCATAACTGCCTAAATCGTAACACGATGGTTGTGACTAGCTGAGCCCATAGTCCCTGAGTGTCAACCAGTAAATTTACTGGAATCAACATTTTCTCAGCAGACAGAGGAAAATAGTCACTATCTGAAGTTGAGTTGCTCTGTGAAGTGATGCAAGCAGTTGCAAGTTATTCTAGGTAGTACCTACTTCTTGTTATTCCTAAATTCATTTTTTAAGTTATTCTGAGTAGTACTATGATAAAGACTGTGAGAATCGTGTCTGTATTTTGGGTGAGAAATCTAAGTCTGAAGAACTTCAAAAAACATAACATGAAAAAAGAATGATATAAAATCACTTACACTCTTCCACTACAATATAGAATGAACTAATGAAACCACTACAAGTACACTAGAGCAGCCGATCACATAGAAAGCAAATATGCATGCCATGCACGAATTTCATACAATGCATTGAAAATGTTTTACATGTCCATTCACACCAAAAAAAAAACCCCAAAAAACTTGGTTAAAACCGTAACCTGTATCTCTTTATTTATAAAAAGTACAGCAAAATATTATTGAATTAAATGCATACAGTAGCTGTTCCTTTGTGGGAAATACATCTTATTTAGCAGGTGCTACTGTGTGTCCATCAGTATTGCAATCATATGGCTCTCGTAATCATTTCTTAATTAATGAAAAGCTTCCAATGCCTTGTCCCTCTGCAGAGTTGAGGCTCAATAACTAGCATTCTGGAGGTAGAGAAGACCTGGAGAAAGAGGAATCTTGTAAAAGAAAATACTCAAAAATATTGAACATTTTTTAAGGATAAAGAAAATCTTTAAAAGCAGATCTGCCTAAAATATTTACAGCTACCTTTGCTCTCTCTGGCTTTTCAACAGGTAGGAAATAAAAAGTCACATTTCTTAACCAGCTTGAGAAACCACATAGCTCAGATTTCTTTTTCCACTTTGAATGTGCCCTTAAATTCCACTTCTAGTATCTGTAGTCACTGCTGCTCTTGCTGTTCAAATCCATGTAGGCAGCGGACAATCCTGTCATTCCCTGACATTTCTGGTGTGAGCTATTCAAGTATTTCTTAGATCTAATCTAGTCTGGCCATTCACATGTTAACATACAGAGTAATGATTTTCCAATTTAGCTGTATTTTAATTCAAGAAGGGATCAAACAAGTCATTAGACCATTCTGATTCTATGTCAAGGTCTTCCAAAATCTTCTTTTGCTTATTTTAAAAAAATCTTGGCTCATGCCCTCAAGGAACTGAGAATTTCAACAAGATTAATCACTCTGCTGTCTTCCAGTGCTGCAATGCTTCTACCGTGTTTTCCGAGATTAATGCTACATCCTCAGAGACACAGGTAAGCACCATCAACTGTATTTTCAGAGAAGGAAATACAGTGGTGTCATTGCTGTCCCAGACGATAATCCCAACCACAACATTCTGGACCTTTTTTTGTAACCACTGGATCAGTGTTACCCACTGCAGCAACCTCCTGGGACTGTTATGATTCCTCGCTCTGAATTTTAAGCATAAATTAGTACCAGATAAGCTTTCACTGTATATTCAAGACACAAGAGGACACAGATCCTTCCTTCTCATTTAAACACAAGTTAGCCTTCCATATATCGACCAGTTTCCCCTCTTGTAGGTTGTACACAGTAGCATCACTTCCCTGCAGCATTAAAAGGCAGTTACAGACAAACCATCATTGGAGGTGGTTGTGATACAGAAAGATAAATCTACCTAAACAAAAATAGATTTACTTTTGTAATCTCTCCTAATCATCTGTTTGATATTGGCTCACACAGACAAAAATAATTTTAAATGTTAAAACAATCCTCTCGCAATTTTCTTCTCTCCTTGATCCTGCAGTGAAATTACAAGGGTTCACTTACAACAAGAGTGACGACTGCAGCAGAACACCATGATGGTATTTAAGAATCATTAAAAGATTGAGAGATAATGTCTGCACAATGTATA
This sequence comes from Baryphthengus martii, assembly GCA_013396935.1. Classification (NCBI taxonomy): domain Eukaryota; kingdom Metazoa; phylum Chordata; class Aves; order Coraciiformes; family Momotidae; genus Baryphthengus; species Baryphthengus martii. The sequence continues at coordinate 4,211 of VWZK01010743.1, forward strand.
CTACATGCAGTAGGCCATATCTGGAATTTTTAGTCATCACAGTTACTAGTTACACAAGGAACAATCTGGGGGCACATCACCTTGCTCAATCACTTACACAGAAGCAAAAGCACACGTGGAATCATTCTCAATCACTAATATCGTTCATCTCTCACTGATATCAGAGACTGCATATGCCATAAGGCAACAGTGAACCAAGCCTCATGAGCTTTACAGGCGCTTTTGCCTCAGAGAGTACTGGCAGACACCGGAATAGCACTCTCAGATCTTCTTGAGTACAAATAGCACCAAAGTACAGGTAAATGAAGACGTTTACAACTTGACATTCGGTTATGGCATTCCTTCATATAAATTAGCTCGTGGTGTAGGAAAAAACCACTAAAATTTAGTTTTCCACATGTAAAAAACATGGTGTGCAAGAATATTCTGAACCAATGAACTGTGTGCATATCTGTGGCAGTAGAGGTAGATTTTGTTTTCTTGTTTCGAATAGGTTCCTGCATATGCTTAACTAAGTTCTTGACAATGCTAAACCAACTCGAATCTTCAGCCTCTTCCAAAGCAGGCCTTTTGGCTAACTTTTTGACTGAGGAAGTGCATTCTCTTCATCCCCAAGTTGCGCAGGTTTGCTGTTTCCTCTTAAGGTTAAAAACGAATATCTCAATCCTCCTGCCATACTAAAGAAAAGAGAATGAACAGAGGTGTCAGAGATACCTGATGTTGTATATACCATTTTATAGGTATGTACCTTTCCTTTCAAAGGAATAAAGTATGCTAGCAAGCATAATTTAGGAGTGCCTCAGAAATATGTAAGCCATCTGAGAAACTAGCCCCAGGTAGGCAACGATCAATTACCAATTGCTCCAACAGATTAATACAACCAGATGTAACACTTCATCCAAGCACAAAAACGTAACAGCTCATACGCTGTAACTCATACTCGATGGGTACAACTCATTGAATCAAGTGTTTCCGCTTCAGACACCACTTGGCTTTTACTTGAAAGCCTCAAAGCTCAGAACTGCTGCTCATAAAAAAGAAAATTAACTCAATTCCACGTAGTAAAACTGCATGTTTCCATAGGTAAGATCCACCAGAGTAAGATTCAAGATCTGAAAAACATACATGAAAAGACATAACTAATTGTAATGAACTTTACCTCCTGAAACACAGCTTCCTCAGGCCAGTAGTTTCAAAACTGCACCACCCAAGCGGGCCAAATCAAACAAAACATAGAACTGTATCTCAGGTTTAATAATAAAGGCTATTCAAGTTCCACTCACCAAATATTTAGCCCTATGAAATTCAACACAGAGAATATGTAATCTCCACCAATCAACATTCCAATGTAAGCGATCGATATGTTCTGAAAGGAAACAAATCCCATGTATTTATTGAAGTCAGTTTTTATCTCTGAGAATACAAATTACTACAGTTAATTTAGTTTTCTAACAAAAATATCGCTATACTCTGTTGATAGCCACTCTAAAATTAGAGTTTGAATTAGTGTCACAGGATGTCAACCTAATAGGTAATGTGACAGCAAATAAAAAAAATAAAATCAGTATGTTTGCTAAATGCAGGCAAAGCACTGAGTGACTTTCTAGAAAGAAAAAAAGAAAATTAAAAAAAGGAGAAAACCAGCTATTTGATATTAGGCAAAATGGAGCTATGGTCACCTTCTCAAAATGTACTTCTTTTTAATCTTTGGAAAGTTCCTTTCAAATTCCATTTCTTAAAATCCTTGAGTCCTCAAGCACAAAAAGTATGCTTTAAAGTTACAATAAAAGCGCTTTATTATCGGTCTAAAAGGGTTACCTCCTTATTCTGCCAAGTAAAGATGCATTGAAAGACCCTTGTCTCAAGTTCAAGACGGTCACATTTAAAGACTCTATCTCTCACCCCACCCCTATCAAGATTTGTCCCTGATAGACAGAAGGGAAGCTATAGAACTGTGTGATCATTTTATCAACACGTTGTTAGTTTCAAACGTTTTAGAAGCTAGCCTGGACAATGACAGAATTTCTATCAGTTTATACTGGGGATTACTGTATCATAAAGTGCTTCTCAATTTTAAACTTGTTCAAACTGTCTCAAACACTATTATTGCTCAGAAAATAGAATGAGCGTTCCTTTATCCGAATAGTTCAATGCAGACATATAAAAAGTCTGGCCACAGAACGAAAACTAATAGATCGATGTTGCCAGCTTTCAAAAAAACACAAATGACCCAATCAAACAACTGTAAAAAGAGAAGTACCATCTTATTTATGTGAATTTTGCTGTGCTGGAGGTATCGTTTTCCTTAGTCACCCATGCAATGGAGCATCTTTAGGGCTGTTATTCTTGTGCCTAAGCTAGTTTGGATTCTGACAGTTTGGTCCACAATTGCACAAGTTTTATCTCTTGCTAAAACTCTTCCAGTTAACAGCTCCATGCTTCTCTCCAAACTGGCCTACAAAAAGTGCCTGGGCAGGCAGTGATGTTCCCAGTTCAGATGTGCTGGCCTTGTCAACACAAAGGAAGCTGCACTGGTTTAAAATGAAATTTGGTTAGAGAAAACAGACTTCAAGGTCATGAAGTTCAGTTTTTAAGACATGCATGTTTTGGTGTTATCAAATTGACTAGAATTTATAAAAACCAAAATGAAATTGTACATTCAGCTAGAATACAAGTTCTCACCCAGAAGCTGAAGCAGTTAACCAAAAAGCTATACACTCATTACTACAGCTTAGGCATTATTCTGCACCTATGAATGCCCTATATATTAGGTACAAAGAAATCAGTTCAGCATAAACTGAAAGTGCGTTGGTCTGTACCAGTGTGCAATGGATTTGCACTAGGCCACCCTGACTAACACACAGTGACCTTATAAAGTACCTGATGAAATGTGGTTTAGATTAAAAGCTGTTCAAATTTCTCTTGTAGGAAAAAAAAAAAAAAGAAAAATCTATACTCACAGTGTTTTCTAAAGTATACCCGAGCTTCACTGGAAGAAAACAAGGCCACTTTATGTTGTGACCTCATTTCGCACAAGTAGCATCTCAGTATATTCAACCTCATTTTGAGTTTCCAGCTCAAAGCACAGTGAGGATCACTGCTAAGTCAATGCTCTTCCCTGTCCACCTGAGCATTCCCATCTCCCTCTTCTGCTCCATAACTCACCTTGATGGCACCAACAACTGTTGTAGTGAGTGCAGAATTGTAATGACTGCATAGGACAGTAGAATACATCAAGAGAAACCTAAATAAAGGAGAAAAATTTATAAATTCCACCCAGGGTGCTCAGAAGTTTAGCAATATTTTGAAATGTTCAACATTTTCTGCATCAGTATTTTGCTGATATCTTCAATCCCACCTGTTCCAAACCCTAACAAAAGATTCTGTGGATCTGTATTTTACATTAATGACTTGCACACATGAAGTATTCAAAATACATGTTAAAATGTGTGCTGCTTGAAGTCTAGCAGAATCATCCCTGCTCTCTATACTTATTAAATGTCAGTATTTGAAGTTAGTTTGCCCCCTTGGTTGGTGACGTGTGAAAGAATACAATAGGATCCAACTCATATTTCTGTTTTTTAACTCTGCAGTTCCAACAGAAACAAAGCATTGTTGCATTACTTTTGAGTCTCCTGTACTTTGCCAGGTACTTTAAAGAACAAACACACTGAAACAGTTCCTATCCTAAAGCACTTGCACTCTATTAACGGCAAAGAAGCCACCAAATAATGAGAAGAGACAGTCATCAGAGAAATAGTGAAAGTAGAAAGCACAAAGCTAAATATCATATTGTTGACCACTCTACTGAGAGGTCAACCCCACAGATAGTATTGAAACTGTTATTTACACTATTAGAAGTAATTAAAACAAGACAAGACAGAAACCTGGTGGGGAGGGGAAACAATCCACATTTTCTTTGAATTTTAACATAATTTATTAGTGAGTTTTACATTTGAGATCTGCAATGTGAATCACTGTCACTAAAGTGTCTTACTTGATAGCCCTGTGTCCTTACCCCAACAAGCAGGAAAGAAAAAATTGAAAGACAAATAAAAAATTTGTCCAGTGCTGGAAACGTGTTGCCTATTTCAAAAAAAAAAAAAAAAAAGAAAGAGAGAATTATGTAGTATACAATCGTCAACACATAAACAAATGTAGTCTATACGAAAATGTGCAAAATCATAAAATACATTTGATTTTTATTATAATTATGAAACATATTGTTACTGGTAACAGTTTGATGCATTTAACTTCAGGATAACAGCATCCATGATATCTACACACATTCTTGTAACTTGTATAGCCGTGTAGATATAAAAATGCACACTGCAAGTAACATATATAAAAACAGTACACAGAATTTGTGGGTTTATATTTATTGATACTGTTACCAACACCGTGATGAATATTATATAATAAATACTGTTGATACAAGACAGAGGGAAAAAGCAAATAAATAAACTCCCCAAAATCTATTTCACACCAGAGATTCATTCACTAACAGCTTTCAAGGTCCAAGCCTGTGTTTCTGAGATCAAAAGTAGATTAAATAAGCATTACTAAAGTCTCTCATCAATGAAGGTCAACAAAAAGGCTAAATCATCACTCTGAAGTCTGTTCCTTAGTGATGTGCAACAGACAAATACACAGTGCCACACAGCAGCCACTAAGAAACGTGTCACTGATTCTCTTCCACGTCTAATAACCCCAGGATATGCCTCATTTTAAGGTGATTAGGTTAAAGTCACCTGTATCAGCACAAAACTCAGCAAAGGCTGAGAAACAGGATAAAGGCTGTTAGTCCATGCTGAGCTGTGGCTAGCTGAGTGAGCCTCCACCACCCGAGACAACAGATTAGAGGGATCCTGGGCAGCTCTGCCCTGCTAAAATTGTGCTAGTGTGCAACAACTATTACAGAGGCTTCCTTTCTCTTTCATTTCATCCTCTCTCCTGTCCTCCTAGTCAGCCAGATGGTGGAAAATAACTGTGACACTCATAAACAGCAGTCTTTACAAGATGTGGTAGCTACCATTCTAGAACTACCTAGAGGAGCAGAAGTAACCTCACTGTCACATAGACACGGTATTAATATTTTGACTGGCAAGAGATAACATGCTGTGTATTGTCTGCGGTGGGTCAAGGCAAAAAGCTCTGCTTGGGTAAAAGCAAACCAACTTCTGTGGCCTGAAAATCTGCTAAATACAGCTGTTATCTAAAATGATTTTTCTATTTTTCATCAGTATTCTTCTATTTTCTCCCTTTTCTCTGTGGTTTAATCTCTGTGCACTACAGTGACCATTTTATGGGACTTTTTAAAACGAGTGACCAAGCCAATGTTGACGCACAATAGGCACTATGTATTTCTCTGATATTGATTCATTCTTTTCAGGTAATTATGCACTAAGTTGTTTGTGTCATACCAACAGGTAGGCATAATACACGTTTTATTTTTCCCATGAAGTACACCTAGCAACAAGGTAAACTTCCCTGTCTAGTTCTCCCAAAATGCCTTCAGCCCTGTATGCTAGGAAGGCAGTTGAAACCTTACAGACATACCAACTTGACCCCCACTGTGTCTGCCAAGGAGGGCATCAGCTGCATTTTCTAAACCAGCACGAAGTCATGGTGGACTGATGTTACAAAAACAGATTTCACGCTCAGAGCAGATCTAAATCCATCATTTTCATGGAATGACAATTTTTCCACTTAAAGCAGGCTTCTGAGACTGCAATGATGAAATCGTGTGAGTCCAGAGCACAACAACATACCACAAAGGACACCGGAATGATTTATGACATGCCCAAACTCTATAACAATTTTCAGTGGCAAATTTCAAACACTTCCTAAAAGGAGTATCAGTTCGTAACCAGATACTACTGGTAAGAAAAAGGTAGCTCAGCAAGTCTGTGAGGGAGACAGAAAAAAACACACAAATCTCCTGGTCATACTTACTATGGTATAATACTGTATTATAATTAGCTATGCTAATAGTTAACATGCTGTTGTTCTATGAGAATGCAAAATGTAGGTTACTAAACTACACTGAGATTAAACACGAACCTGTTCCCTGCATCAGAATGAGAGAAGTACTGTAAATTGTCTGGGTTTGTTATTTGCAATCTCATTTTAGAGTATGTGGTCAATCACACAGTAAAGCTGGACTGTCAGTCTGTTCCTTCAGCTGAGAGTCTCCAGTTGTGCATTAGTTCTTAAACAAAGATTCATGTAAGGGCTATCACAGAAATTCAGCTTCTCTTTAGAGTGAATAATTACAAGTTCTTACCTGTGAAGGGCAAGTCCAAGTCATATATTTCAAATACTAGTCGCTAACATGGAGATAGGATTACCTCTATAATAACAAACAAAAAAACCCATCCACACCTCAACTGAAAAAAACAAGCAAAATACCAGTCTGAGGTATGCAATATTGCTCCTTACCTGCTGAAAATCTCCAGTAGAAAAGCTAATAATAACTGTTGGAACCACCATGAAACATGCATTATAGAAAAGAACACCGTATTTTCCCAACTCCTGCAAAAAATGAAACATGGTGTTTGGAATTACAAGTCATTTGGGAGCAAAATACTAAATTTTACTCTCACAGTCCTTCTGATTTTACTGTCAATGAGCAGACAAAACATAATACATTTCAATTTAAAATGCAAGCTGATGGTTGGATTCGGTGTTTAGTACCGAGCTGAGTTTCCACTTCAGCCACTTTCCATGTTTGACAGAATGCTCTGCTATACTTGAACAGTTTCCACAGAATACCAGCTAGTCAGAAACTTCCTAAGCTAGTCAGAAACTTCCCAAGTCCAGAAATGCTCTGTGTTAGACTCCACTTAAACTCTCTGCCTGGCCAAGGGATTACCCATTTCATTTACTGCAAATCAATCACAAAAGCACAGGGCAGGATGCCTCCCTTGGGGCCAGCGTTAACAGGAAAATTAATGAAGTCTGTCTACTAGATGGAGCACCTGTGATCACGGGTAACTGACGTAACTTCAGTCACCTTGAGAGATGCCGTATATTCTGTTGGTTAACTTGCTTGACACAAAGGCAGAAGATTACAGGACTGAAAAAGCAGCCTTCCCTTCCTACAGGTTCAGCCATGCTACTTAACAAATCTCTCCATCTTATTTCTTGTTTTAAAACTAAACACCCTATTTTGCAGAAAACTGTGAAGCCATTAACTGCTGCTCATAAAGAAAAACACAGAGTCCAGATTCAACGTGACTCCTGAGACTATTAAAAGATATGTATTCCCACTGCAGAGACTGATCCACAAAAGTCAGTGACAAAATCTCTATCCAGCATCTCCAAGACTGCTCTCTGCTATGGCTTGGAATGTTTTCATGGCAGTGTATTTGAAGAGTAGCCTGCTCAATGTTTACATAAAGTATAATGTATCCAGGTATCACCCACTGCTTTAGCATACCTGGGTTTAGTGTAGACTTGCTTTCAGATAGCCAAAAAAGGTATCAGTTGTTGTGGTCATCAACTCAAGCTGGACAGGCCTTGGTTCCTACTCCTAAGTTCATTTTACATAAGCCTCAATTAAAAAGTCTTTCTATCCAAAAAGTCATCTACCCTATATATATATATACATATACATCTCAAGTTTACAGGTAAATGATTTGCTTTTGGTTTGGATTTAATTTTTCAGTCAAATGCAATGTTTTAAAGCCACTACAAACACCTAAAACACTTAGGAAAAAATAAAACACACTGTTTGTCTAAGCCTATTCTAAGACACTAATAACAAGATTTTCCCAGGCTGTTTTATATCAAGGATGCATATACCACCTTAAATATGAAATCAAATGAGAATATTTATTAGCTCATAACTGTACGTTCATAAAGTCATATACTAAGTAACCTACGGTTACCACATTGTCATAAAGTTAAATTCAACCTCCTTATCCCAGTTACCTTTGGGTCGATTTTCTGCTTTGTGTAAACTCCATTTGCTGCTGTGAAAATATCATTTAGCAACACAAACGTGTAGCCCTCCAGATTAAAAGACAGATCAGACCTGGGAAAGAAATACTATATTGTAAATAAGCACAGTATATAACGCATCACATTATCTTGTAGAGGTAGAGAAATGTCTTAAACGAGGAAATCCAAACCCTGAGAACTCCAGCAAGCCACAGGTTTTGCTTTAAGCCTTCGTTGTAAGTCACAGTACTTTACATTTCTGCAATTACAGGACCAGCACAAATGGGTCATCAGAGAGTTCCCAGTACTCAGTGCAGAAGTCGCAGGAAATGTTCAGTTTTCATTCTGTGAAAAATTCCAGCTGTCTCAATCCTGACAACCTGTTCAATTATCACTGAGAATACCTACTTGTCTCTCTTAACACAAGAAGTAACTAGGGAATAAAGTCTGACTACTTGTTTTTCAGTCAGACCAGACATATTGTCATGCTTTGTTTTGACTAGTTATCTCATGGTTACTCATTTAATAGGACATGGCTGTATCCAAGTCATATTACATGGAAATTATTGACCTTTGTGCACAGCAAAGCCAAGAAACAAAAAGTAACATTCTATTTCCAGTTAAAGAAAGGAACATTCAAACAGAAAGAAAACAGAGGAGACTAGCACATGAGCTATCAGTCCTTCTATCCAAAACAAGAATATATTTCTCCAAGATTATTAACATATACTAATGCTACAAAATAAAAGCGGCATTCCTCACACGGTTTTACCTTGTTTCATTTATGATCTTGCAAACACAGAAAACCTAGGGAAGGAAAATGAAGCACCCAAATACTCCCACCTAGTGTTAAATTTTCGCCTTTACATTCCTGCACCTACCAATGATGCCAGTAAAGAGATCTTCCAAATTAACGCAAAGTAACTGATCTCAACTTAGGTTTACTTGGCATTTAACAAGGAAAAAAGCCTCCTGTTGCCCCTCTTGTCTTAAACACGACTGCATATAACAAATGAAAACCTTACCCAGCTGCTATGAAAGCCCCAAGAATGATGGCAAATACGCTGACTATAATACTCAGTGGGTATCGTTTCCTGTAGACAAAGATCAAATAGTTCACATTTTCATTATCTGTAGATGAGATTAAATGGCTGTCTACCCAAAAAGTTTGAAAACAATTAGTAATTACAGAACACTTAACAGGAGGGCACAGGCTTCATAACGTTACAGATACAACTTTATCGACCATGTGCCACGCTGTCAGACCTTGGCCCTGAGAACAGAGATTGAGAAAGCACTGTGAGCATTCTGCTACTAGATAAATTTCAAAAGTAAAGATTAAAGGTTTAAAGTAACAGCGCTCATTGGAATAAACTGTAATTTACTCTGTATTGGTATTTATAGTGGACACATTTCAGCATTTTCTAGTAACCCAATAAAAGAAAATTGCTACACACCTCTCAGTTTTTCATTTCACCTTTCTTGGGGAAATGCTGTACAGCACACTATCTGGGCTATTTTTCAAAGAGATCCTTACTCTGAAGTCAAACTGAAATGTTTTACTTGAAGGGGAAAGCACAGAAGCTTATCATATTCTTCATTACATCAGAATTGCCACAGAATAGGGAAAAGCACACTGTAAAACTATTGTGTTTCTTATTACCTGTATTATTTGATGTAGAAATGTCTTAAGTATTTATTTTCACACCATACTGCAGTGTCCTTGGGGACATTCCCTTAGTCATTCTCTCAGGCCAGCTCTCAGCTCTGAGCTGGCCTGTGAGAAATGATCAAAACATAAGGTACAAGCCTCTTGGAGAAATCCTGCATGTCAGTGGCACTCAGCTGCAGATCACTGTCCCAGCCACAAAGCTGTATGCAGTCTCTAGATATATTAGATTTCGGTCATGACTCTCGCTCCATAGCAACAACTCAAACCTTGACTGCTTTTCAGATCCTGAGGTAAGCCAGCACAGACTCTACAGAGTCCTTTAATTTTCCGTCCTGAGGAAATACACCGCAGCAGCCTGTACAAATACAGCATTCTGCTCTTAAGCTTCCCTTAGGTTAGGATGCTGCTTGCACTCACATACCACATTGCTGTAGTCCAGCTGAGAACTGATGACAGCCTCACATTTTTCTCGCTTGCACGAGTCCTCATGCCAACAGAAGAAGTCAGAAAATTCTGCTTTCCCTTTGACAACTTACAACTAGAAAAGAAGCCCAGGGCGTCGTCAAATACCAATCACACTGATTAAATGCTGCTTCAGTGAGAAGAGAGGTAACAGTCTACTTGGGAGCTTTATGAAAAGCTTCTCCCTTGACCATCAGTCTCATGTTGCCTGGGTTCAGCTTCCGCAAGCTGCTTTTCCCCTTGTGACCTCACCTCAAGCAAGCACAAGCCATCTGGACAGAACTACGATAGTCACAAAGTCTGACATATTTATGTTCATCCAAATCAGAACAACTAAAACTAGTGACCTCAAGTTCACTGCCATACACTTCTTAATTTCTTATTAAATATAACAGAGGTGTCTACAATGAAGAAGTTTTCTGATTGAACAGCAGACTGGTAGATACTATATTGCTTCATTAAACTAGTACGTTTTTAGACTTAACCTGGAAAGCGAATCTACATAAGCAGACTGCCACACTATCACCACTGTTTTGAGACATAACGATCAGTCTGTTTGAAGCAGCTTGCAACTTAGGGGTCTCCAAGATGAGGCACAAACCATAAAGGCTAATAGTGTCTGAGCTGTGCTCTGCTTACCTGATTCCTGTGCAACAGCCAACAGAATGAACTGTGTAAATGAGGGCAAGTTGATTTTTTTCCCCTGCATTCACTAAAATGCATTTATCTACGTCCTAAAAAAAAGCTACACAAAACCACACAAAAACCGACTCATTCAATATTCTGATGAGATGTCACAAGCAATCTATTTGATATGATTTAAAATAAAAGTATATTAAAGAAAAAAAAA
>VWZK01010756.1:0-13224 GCA_013396935.1 Baryphthengus martii
TTTAACCACACTGAACTGTGAAGACTCACTACACTCTTACTGGACAGGAGTGTGCAGGCATGTCCGAGGGAAACACTGTCATCTTCCATGTAAATCCAGACAGCACTTAAATAAATAAATCCAACTATAAAGCAAAACTCAGATATGACAAATAAGAAGAGAGTAAGTTCATTTTTTTCTGTAATTATTTTAGTGTAAGAATACAGTTACGCTGCTATCGAACAAAATGAAAAGCCCTGAATCAGCTACTGTTAGAACTTTGTTCTACTCAGAAATTAATCGGACTGAAAGTATTTTTAGAAGGTAACATCTCACATTAGTGATTCCACAAAAGATCAATGTGACGCTGCTAGAGTCATGCAGCTACACCAATAATAAAAAAATACTATATTTAGTTCAATATTTCCTTTTATTAAAGATAAACTTGACTATCAACTGGCTTAACATGGAATTTTACCCCAAAAGGTCTGTCTCTTGGACTGCAGAATATGATACTCCACACCGCACTGAGACTCATCTGCCTGACCAGAATGTACCAGAATAATTTGCCTCCATCTATAACAAGCAGCATATCAATGCAATTATGATCAATTTAACTGTATCTCCTGCCTTATGGCTCCTCTGGAATGTTCTTCTTGAGTAGTCATTTTTACTAGTAATGTCAAAAGGGCAATGAGAGGGGAAAAAAAAGAAGAAAAAAGTCACATTCCCTGGATATTAGTCCAGCATTTGAAGCATTGATTACGTGAAATTTAACTGCAAAATGCATCTTATATGACAACAGAAAAACAACCTTGCCTGCTAAAATCTTGAACAGCCAGCAGAACTCCATGAAACCAAAGCACTTATTTAAATAGCTGACTATTTTTCTGCATTAAAGGTTTGCCTCAAATCTTAGCTACAATAGAGCTGTAAGCACTAATGGCCCAGTAGTTACAGAATCAATGTTTCTCTTAAATGACAAGGCAGAAAAGGTTGCTGAACATTTACATGTAACTGAGACATTAATCTATATAATCACTCAGTTCTCTATTTCCATGGCAACCATTAGGAAAGAGTTTTCACCCCGAAGGAATTTTTCTTTCATGCTATTACTGGAAAGCTGCCACTGGAACAGTGCTGTTTATTTGCTGCCCAGAGCACAGGAAATTTAAGGACAGGTATAAGAACACGCTAACCTCAAGAGAAGCTGAGCCCACCAAGACCAGAGAGGAAAGTTAGGCAGATCCACACAACCTGAAGTATCTAACGCCACATTCCCCTTCACTTTCTTTCCCCCAAAAACTCCCACAGTGGAAAAAGGTCCACACAACTTAGATTCCTTTCACATGAATGAGACTATCATAATCAAAAGGCAACAAATTTGAAAATGGAAGTGATTCCGTATGAGAAATGCCTGGTATCACCTAGAAGAAGGCTACAGCCCCTCACCCAGAACCAGTTTGTGTTGGACCCCCAGCACAGAGGAGGTTCTCCACCAGCACACCCGTGCTGCCCAGGGGAGTCCAGTGCTCCTTGACTTGAGGTCTGGCCACAGCCTACGGACTGAACAGCTTGGAGGAGCCAATGTTACCCTCACAAATTCCCTCCACCCATGGGAATTTCTCCTTCTTCCTTCCTCGCATTGTTCATCAATACTTTAGTAGCTTCATGATTTTTGTATAATAAAAGCCTAGCTTAGCAACCTCATCTACTTAGACTGAAATATACAGCAAAAAGCCCCCATTAATTTGGGAGAGAAGACTGAAGCCATGCATATCAAAGCATGTAAGAAATTTAAAAAGATTGTGTTCCAAAACTGTATTTATGATACTAAGAAATACAGCAGGCCATAGTTGTTTGTTTGTTTTTTTTAAGTAATCACTATATACAGGAGCTGACAAAAATAAGACAGCTTATAAACCAGAAAATTTATAGGGTATAAAGCTTACTTGGCACTACTTGGGAATGACTCAAACAGCATACTATACACACATAAGGTACTTTAAAAAAAAAACAAACAACAAATACAACTGGTTTTGTAGATACACGTTTTTGGTGCATTTAAAGGAGTTGAAACTTACACGAATACTGAAGAACTGTGCTTCCAAGACTAAAAACTGTCATTTAATATAAGATTATTTTAAAGTAGACAAGCTGCTCCTAAGAAATTTCCCAGGAATATACCCTATGCTTTATTATGGCAAAATGTAAATCCCACAGGCATCTTCCTTAAGGACAACCCTCACGGTGCCCCTTCTCCTGAAACACCTCCCAGAGTTTATCCAACTTCTTGAAAGCTTTCCCATAGGTTCCCATGGCCTGAATTACCAGTAGGGCAAGAGGTAGGTCTGAGCTACCTACTGATGCCTTCCAGTAGATCAAACAGGACAGGTAACTATTCTGTTTTATTGTTCTCAGGTTAAGCATTTCCCAAAGAAAATCAGGGAAAAAATATTCAATATTTTGAATATTCAATATCAGGAAAAAAAATATTCATCAAATATTCTACAAGAAAGGCTGGCAGACAGGGCTCCGTATTAAAGCCATATGATACTTGCACATTGCAGAGCACTATTTAAACCAGTGCAGAGTCTTCACCCTTCCATTTTTTTTGAGGCAGAGCAGCAGCTTTCATTATGAAGCAGAAATCATAACTACAGATCATAACTACTCTCAGACTGAAGAGGAAACAAATATACCAGCAATATCAGCTTTTAACCCTTAATCCTAGCATTCCATTAAAAAAGAAAGCAGGACAGCTCAAAGCAAGGCACGCTATCGTGCCAAGTTTCGTGAGGAAGCATGTGTATTTTAATCTCGTCATTTATGTGTGATAGAAAAATACCATTTTTTTTGTCCATTAGCATACAGTAACCAGTACACTACTACTGCAATATGTGAGTTCTACCAACTGATATAACTTCTAGCTTAAGACTATGACAAAATAATAATATTATAACAAGCATAAAGTGATAACTCAGATGCACAAACTTACATTTGAATGTGGGTAGTGGTAGTCAATAAATACCAGTCAGTAAATACCAGCACCACTTATAACAGATACTTATCTACTACATAATAGAGTCACCGAAAACCCCTTGTCACACAGCTGACCTGGTTGTGAAGGTCACCATCTCTAGCAGTTGCATCCACAGCAGTTAAAAACAAAAAAGATAAATCCAAACAAATTCAAAAATGTAAGCAAGTAAAAAAACCAACAACTACAGGAATACAAACCAGCATTGCTTTCCCACTGCCTTAGATTGATGTAGAACAGGTAAAGCAAATTCTCTGTGGTTTTTTTTTGCTTTCCAATCTGGAATACAGGATTAGCAGCACGCAGAAGTCTTTTTTTTTAATTTTCAAATTCCTTTTCTTCTTCTCTACTCAGAGAAGCTTCCATTACTGTCTTTTTGATTCTAAGACCACTTTGGATGATGCAACAGAAAACTAGCTGGTATCACTGTGTGTTTAGTAAATTCTCTTGTTGCTAGGTGACAATATACTTTGGTGAAAATACATCTGTTTGATTTCACATTCTCCATCTGCTGATTCAGGTAGCATTCCTGTCAAACAAAATACTTTAACATTCTAAATTATAAAAATTGGAATGACTGCAAATTAGAAATATTTAATAATATACATTCACATTTATCTAAAATGAGCAGATGTATGATGAGCATCTTTTGTTGACCTACAAATTCAGTATGTGAAAGCATATTTGTCAAGGACTCTTCTGCTCATCTTTTCCTTACAGTTTTGTCTTAACAAAGTGAAACATTAATCTATCACTATGACAAAGATGGGAATAATTATTTTTTCAGTGAACTAATTTTTATGAATGCTTTATTTGACCATTTTATGGTACTTCTCACTAAGTCCCATAGGAGCCCACAAACAATGTAAACAGAATTTAATTTCTCAGTAGGATAGAAATGTATTTCTAAGAAACTGAAATAACATCAAACCTACTGCCTTCCCTTTTATTAAAAAAAACCCCACAGGTTTCAGATTTCCAAATCTTCCATGCAAATACTTAGAACCAATGTAAGATTTGAAGTAAAATATTTTAATAACACTACTATGCATCCATTTTGATTCATTGGGAGGTGTTTTGCACCCCATGACTTTTCAATTCAGAGTTGTTCAGACGGCTCACCAAATTTATTTGTATCAACAAAAAAATTCAAGCATTCCAGGAGAGGGTTTTTTTCGTTTGCAGTACGAGATATGTAACTGAGAAGCAAAAAGATGGTTTTGATTAAAAGACGTAGTAAGTGATGGGGATTTAAAGTGATTTCTAATGCGCTTTTCCTAGAATCTACCAAGTCATTGAAAAGGTGCTATCTTTCAAAAAAGTAAATTCTTTAGAGAAAAAACAAAAATCAATTCCACACCTACATAGAAACAAAAAAGTGAAGGGCAAACCCCACTTCTGTTTGACTAGAAGTGATGTTTCAAGTTGAAACATCACCATTACCTCTTTTCTGATGAAATCCAATCATGCAAATATTTAATCAGAGGCCTGTCAAACTCCACCTCATGACAGTATCAGCACCAGCAAATGATGCCCTGAGGTTTCAACATGCATTGACTTTTCTATTACTCCATTTAGTGATAAACTCAAAAACAGGACATAAAACATGACCTACTTCTTCTGTCTTACAGTTTTCATTTACTGCCTCTAGTGATAACCAGAAAACTACTCCCCAGGGGCCACATCAGCGTCTGAATCAGAGAGGGAAAATGAACATAATCCCCAACTCTCAACAGTCAAAGCTGAATTTCAGTCCTTAAAAAAAAGAACATCCTCACGCATATTGCACAGGACAACCATCTGTCCAAATGTGTTGATGAAGAATGCTCTTGTTTGAACAGCTACCAAAATCTCAAAACACCTACTCAAAATTAAACACAATGAGTATTCTAAAACTGCAAACCTATTGTATTATGAAAAAAAACGAACAACCCAACACACCCCAAAACCATTATTACTTACTAATTTTATCTGAAATAGATCTTGTCATCAAGCAATTAAATTCTGTAGTTATTCCTCCTTCACATCTATGATAATTATTCAAACTCCTATTTTTTGACTGTGCTTACACCTTTCAATAGCTTTAAGTACTGGAAAAAAGGAAAAAATATGAGCAAAATACAGTATACCAACACAAACAGCATGCCCACAATCCTCCACCCAAACATCTAAGGGCATTACTTGGCATATCATTCATATAAGGACTGAAAATCTGTATCAAATGGGTTCACAGGAGATGAAACACTGTGCCTGGAAAGATAACAAATACAAACACTGTCTTTTGGGGATTATCGGGCGAGTCTCTGCGCATGGCTGTGAGCTAAACTAAGCTACAGAGGCAGTTGGGGGAAACTGCTTTTAAAGGACCATTGAGATTTGCACTGTTCAGACAGTAGCTGTGGGGTCAGTGTGTTCTTTCCGATTCTCCTGAAAGTGTTTTCTTTTTTCCAGGCAGGGACTCAGTTCTTCCAAATAAAACGGTGTGATCAGATACTTCCATTCAAATACAGGGGGGGAAAAAAACAACCAACCAAAAAAAATTAAACTCCAATGAGATTCTCATTTTGAGAAAAAGAGGTTGGTGTGGTCAAGTCTATATACACCAAAAAAAAAACTAAAGACACTTAAATCACGGAAAAAAACAGTCCCTTGCAGGGCGACACTTACAAGGTATTCTTTGTCACCATTCTTATCTTCTAGTGCTTCTTACATGAAGTATTACATCAAACAACTGATCACTACAAGAGTTTTTAAAATTCTGTCCTATCCCACTGCCATTTAATAAAACGAAGACATTTTTCAGGCGATTATTTTTACTTTTTAAGTAGGAGACAACAACTTCTAACATTTTCAGGGGCTCATTTAGTAAAAAAATACATAATTAGATTCCTTTTCTCAAATGAGTATATTGCCTCTGTGGAGAGCAACAGACAAGATCATCTGGGCTATCATTCATTCCTTTGATCGACGGATATATTTCAATACCCAGAGTAACTCAAAGAACCGTGAAATAGGTATTCAAACCTGTGTTGAAAATGCTTTACTTTTTCCACCTCAAACCTTACTCATTTATAAACATCTTCAATTCTATTCCAAATGAACAAATAATCTGAGTACAGTTTGAAAATACAGCACCGTCTCTCTTTCTAAATTCAATTTCTGCATCTTTACAGTAGCAAAAGTCAGAAAAAATATTTAGGATTAATGACTTAGCAGAAAATACAGTGACTACACTAATATGAGGAATTGCATTAGCAGCAACTGAAGCTCGAAAATAATGCAAAACTATCCAAAAATGATATGCTACCAAAAATCTCTCTTCCTCCCAGCTCCCACATAGTCAGCACTGTATTTACACATCAAATCAGTGACGTTTAGGGGAACACAGGCACTATGTGGTATCTGATGGCACTGCTTTTCTCCTTGAGTGTCACTAAGCGATGCCAATATAAAATGGTTGAAATACTTTAAAGCTTAGTCGTTACTCACTCTATTTTCAATTAATGTTATTTAAAAATATTTAAAGGGCCAAGTACCGTTAAATGCAAAGTAGATATCACAAAATAACAATAGCCTTTTTAAAAATAATATCACAGTAGCCTTACTTAAGCATTGTTTATATAACTTTTTAGTAGCTTATAAAATAATCAACTGAAGTTTTAATTACTACAAACTGAACTATTCAAATATTTATACATATCAATATTAACAGCAGTGACAAATTAAAATTGTTTAGATGCATAACCATAATAATACAGAAAAAAATGGAAACAAAAGAAGACATACACATATTAAATTCCTGCGAGAGAACAAATTTTAGTTAATTTTCATTAAAACTAGTTGTTTAATTTACTTGCAGGTTCTTAGAAAATTATCCCAAGACTCATAGAGTTATAAATATACTATTTAAAAATACAGTTTAGTGATTCTGAAAGAACCTGAATTAGTTGGGTTTTTTTAATGAATGAATGGAATTCACAATTCACTGTAGAGTTGAAAAGGATGGAATGCCTCTATAATTACTGAGCTATTCATCACATAAAATTGACAACCCCATATAGTGAAACCATCAAGTGAACACTGCAGCCAATATGCTCAAAGGTACGTATCAGTGCCAAACGAAATGTTCAAGTAATTAAGAATCTTGACATAAAATTAAAACATTGTTCTATGTTGCAATCTACACTTAAAGGCTATAGCAACTTTCAAGCACCCACAGACACCAAACAGCAAACTTTACCTGACTTATACAATGGTAAATCCAACGGGCTTGATGTCTAATGACAACACTTAAGAGATTTATTTTTTTTCAGAAGTGAAAAGCACAACCTATGTTCCTCTGCATTCTGAAGCATCTGAGATGTCCTTAACAAGCACTGGAAATGAAACATATTAGTCCAGATGCAGCATTTAAAAATCCTTCAAATATACTATTACTTATTTGCAACCTAATCAACATAGGAAATGGAGTGATGAACTTAATGTCATCCTTGTTCTACATATATATCCATGGAAAGCAATAGGGTGCTACCTGAGAAAATTCACAGATCGTCTGATGGGACGTGGCCATCACAAGCTGCCAACATTGCCTAAGAATCTACAGAAGTACCCAGAGTGAACCTTCATGCAGGTCACTATGTCAAGTAGGTTACATGGGGACCCTCTTTGGAGAGGGTTCAGCTATTATTCAAGCATGCAGAAATATAATATATAACAAAGAATGTTACATCGTAAAAGTAGTCAACAGAACAGTATTGAATAGCATTGACAGAAAAGTCTTACATTTCCAGTTCAGATCTTTTCATTTTACTTGCAGCGAACAAATAGTACTTTGAGAGCTGTTCAATTAATAGCTGATAAAAATTAATCCACTCTTTTGTGGACAAAATAATGTAAATTCCTTCTCATCTTCAAAGCTGTCTGCAAATAAAGCTCATTAAAATCAATTTTATGTCAGTGCCACTCCCTTGACGTCAGCTAAATTATTCCCAGTGCATACTTCCACATATGTGAGTAATGTCAGACCTAATAACCAGCTAATCACAGTGGAAATCCATAACGCTTTCTCCTATTTCCTTCTAGGAATTACAAGACCTGCAGAGGGTGCAATGTACCTTACAGTTAGGGTAAGCCATTGGATTTAACTTCTTCCCATTTTCAGCATCAACTGGAAAGTTCCATGGTAACAACAGCTCCAAGAGCAGAATTTTGAATTATAGAAGTCTGATAAAATTAAACAAAAATTATTAATGATTGAAAAAGGTTCAAAAGGACAATCTTGAAATAAAGATGATTATTTCTGCAGAAACAGTCCACTCAGTTATAATAAATATATTTGCCATTGGAATTACATAAAAAAATTACAGAAAATTCTCATGAAATGAATTTGATGTAAGACATTTTTCATTAATGCTTTTGTAAGAATTGGAAAGTGGGATTGAACTTGTTCCCAGTGGAACAAATAGCAAAAGCTCCACAGAAGTACATTAGAACACAAAAAGAAAATCAATAATTCAAAACAATTACAGTTCAATTCCAAATGTAAAACTAAGATTGAAGGAAAGGTGAAACATTTTTCTCAAATGTCTATGACTTCCCATTGCAGTTTCATGCTGCAGTACCAGCTGCCCAAGAATTGTGTTGTCATAAAATTGCTATTGCTGGGAGTTTCTGTAAAAGGACTCTACAGGGGCAGATGAGTAACAGTCACCAGCAAACAGCAGGCTAGAAGGAGCAAACACACGCCAAGAAGGGTGTAAAGGTCTACAAACTGTTAACAAGCTCTGGACATTTGTCATCCTGTTGCATTTTCAAGAGACAAAAAAAGACCCAGAATCTTCTGAGCTGGCCTAAGGCTAAGCCCATGCTAGTGTCAGCCAAGGGCTGTGCGACTCAGACCATACCTGAGGTGGCAGTGGCAGCTGTGAGACGTCAGAGACACTGGGATTTCAGCTGCTGCTGAGGAAACAGATCCCAGGAGAAACTCTCTGCACAGCTGCCTAGAAGCCACTGTCACGCCAGTGCAGCTCTCCCCTGTGAGAAAACAGCCCGTCTGGTCTCCACCCAGGTGACTGAGTGACTGCGTGTGTGACAGTGTCTGTGTGATTGTGTCTGCCTGCGGGTGTGAGAACAGTGGCAGGAACCAGCCAATGTACCATGTAAATAGTTACCTGCTGTTAATAATACCTTGATTCCATTCATAATACAAGCTTAATTAATAAAAGTTGTTCTAATAAATTTCCATCGTGATCTGTCTCTCTCTGACTCACTCCCCTATCACAGAAAGGGGAATTTACCAGCGTGTTTGGATGCTCTGAATGAGATCAGGACTCAATCTCCTACGCAGCCTGACGTGAACCACAATACCTGCAGAATAATGTGTTATTTTCAACATCTGGTTTTCTTCATACAATTTAAGCTGTCTTTCAGAATATTCTCAAAGAGGTGTTTTGCAACAACTTTTGTTAAGAAAAAAAGGTACTACAAACCCCAACACATTGTCAGCTCACATCTTGTATCTGATGTACGAAAGGACTCTCCTCACAGAATGCCAGATTTCCATGAAGTCTGTAATTCTGACTTGAAGTGCACTGCGATTTGTACCCACACATGCTGCCAAAATCTTCACTACATGTTAAAATACACTTTCAGCAGTAATATCCTGCAAACCAATTCCCCATTAACTCTACTGTTGCTCCAATTAAAAAAAAAAAAACAACAACAAATTAATAAATAACACCTCCACAAAAAAAAACAAACCAAAAAACCAAACCAAACATCACTCATGTTACATAAGCCTTATTGCTGAATCATCTGTGAAGTCTGAACTGGCAACACCCCTAAAAAGTGTTACATTGACGAACATAATTTTTATGTAATTAACAAGCTTCAAGTGATAACCGACTGCAACTGCACTATACAAGTGTATTTACATAGCTAGCGATATAAAACATACAATAAGTTGCAGCATTGCTGTATCAATGTTTTATCGCTAGAAGATGTGGGGACGCTCTTTCGGATGAGTAAGACTATGATTCTTTGACTCAAAGTAACAAGAGTAATACAGGCTTACGAGGAAGGAATAAAGTAGTGACAGAAAAAGCGTATAAAGTTAGAACGTAAGACACGTCAAGTCAGAGAGTGTTACAAAGCCAATCTAGCATTTGCTGAACTGTTTTCAAGATGAATCCTTTACCGTTGGCAACACACAAAATTACATTTGTTTAAACAAGAAAAAATAAAGACAGGAGTCGTATTTTATTAGAAATTCCTAAATGGTTTTGAATATAAATATTACATGAAGAGCAGTTATTCATCAATCCTAAGAATCATACATTTCTTGAAAGAAAATTCCTTGTACCATGAATTTAAAGGAGGTGAGGAAGACGCCAAGATACTCCTATCCTATCCGCACATGCCTTGATGTCTTTAACAGTTTCACTTTTCAATCTTTCATCAGGTTTCTCCACCTACTTAATGGACCTTATTATTGCTATTCATACAAAGTATGTTTGTACAGCAGCCTGATTTCAAGTGACACACAGAAGTGCTGCTTCAATGAAAATTAATTTTTAAGCCTATTCCTAACAAGTCATCTTATCAATAGAAGCAACTTGCAAAAGAATCTCAGAATAGTATTTTCTCCTATAATTTGCAGAAAGTGAACTTTTCTTCCTCATTTTCCAATAGGTAGCAAAAAAAAAAAAAGGAGCAAAGAATCATATTTTCATCTGCCCGGTAGAGAAACGTTACTTTCAACAGAGGGAAAAAAAGGAGCCATTTTCTGTAGGACTACAAACTTTTTTTTTTTCCCTCCATTGTACAGGATTATCTTTTGCTACTAATTTCACAAAGGTACCCCTAAAGTTTTTCCCAGTTGGCATCCACTTTAATTTTCAGACATTCTTAGACTGGTTTTCAAAAATATGAGACTGAGCTGTAGATTCTTAGTTCAGCAAAACACAAGCCATTCTGAGGACAAGTACTTCTTCCGCATGCTGCCTACATGCATGCAGTTTTTCTTTGAGAAAACTGAATAATGGCTGATTTTCTCTGGAAAAGGAAAAGAAAAAAAGAACTTGTCTTAAAAAGACTGTATTGTAGCATAGGAGAAGGAGGCAATTTCCTTACCCAACTTCTATGCCAATTACCAAGCTGTGCAGCTTAAAACTCTCACTTGTTGGAAGGCAGCACCTGCCAACTGTCACTAGACCAGTAGAGAACAAAGCGACACAGTAATGTTTATATACACTTTTGCTGTCAGAATTGACAAAAAGCACAACACCAAAACCACCACTATTTGCAACCGTCTCTAAAACCGTAAGAAAATGTTTCTAAAAGTCTGCTTTTATAGGACACTAAATGGAGAAAATCCTTAAACCCAAAGCTCTGGATGAGCAATTTAAGAAACTGATTGTCCTGGGTTCAGCTAGGATAGGGTTAATGCTCACAAGATCTCATAGACATTGATCTATAAAGGATTCCTTCATTGCTTTCAGCTGTATTCTAAGGCAGCCTTCTAGGTTTGACTAGCTGACAAAAAGAGAATACAGATGTTCCTACTTATCTACATGCAGTAATGCAAAACTGCAACTAAAAAGCTCATCCTTTTAAGTGTCCCTATCTTCCTAAGAACTGAAATATAAATTAATTTGCAGACTACAATTGGTCCCTCAGAACTGGTCCAATTATATATAGTAAGTCACAAATGCATGCACAAAAAATGTGCGCACTACGCTAAATAATAAAGATGATTTGGAAACATTTACGATTTAGGAGCATAGGAAGAGCAATGAAGTTCTATAAAATGTAAGAACAACAGCTGAACTACAAATACTTAGAAAACAGGGAGGGTATTTTATACATGCAAAAGTGAAACGTTTTAACAAAAACCACTGTCCACAGTTTCAGTATATTCAATCATCAAGCAGTTCTTTCAATTGCTTGACTTGAATTAAAGTTTCAGATCTTTCCTATTAAATCTTCACAAATGATTAAAAATAATAATCCGGATATATTAATTTGCATCTTTGATTTGATTATATGCTACCATACTTAATACAGGAAAATTTGTCCTTATCTCCCATCACAGTCTTCTTCATCTTCGTTATTTTTTTAAGTATTCTGAGAGACAATAGGCTTACCATCAAATCATGAAGTCAAATTATGAATTAGGTATTAGGTTTCTATATTACATCCCGGGACCAGTTGAAGCCCACAATCTTGGCAAGCCGTCTGAGATGCTGTTGTTCTGAAGTTACCATTCAATTAACAGCAAATATGCCCACATATCAAGTCAGGACCTCCAACCCTTGGGTGCCTTTCACAAGAAAGAAGTCTGAAAGACAACTACCTCTAGGCAGACAGATAATTTCACAGGTAATTGTCTTCCAAACTGGAAGAATCTTGAAGGGCCTAATACAACAACTGTAGTAATAGAAGAGTTAGCTGTGCTTCTACTTGTTGAATCACAGAATCATCTAGGTTGGAAAAGACCTTTAAGATCATCAAGTGCAACCATTTTCCCTACTCTACCAAGTCCATCACTGCACCATGTCCCCAAAGACCACATCTATATGGCTTTTAAACACATCCAGGGATGGCAATTCAACCACCTCTCTCGGCAGCCTGTTCCAATGCCTGACAACCATTTCCATGAAAAAATTTTTCCTAATGTCTAATCTAAACCCTCCCTGGTGCAGTTTCGGGCCATTCTCTCTCCTTCTGTCACTAGTTACCAGTGAGAAGAGGCCAGTGCCTACATCTCTACAACATCTTTTCAGGTGGTTGTAGAGAGCAACACAGTCACCTCCTTTTCTTCAGACTAAATAGCCCCAGTTCCCTCAGCCGCTCCTCAAAGGACTTGTTCTCCAAGCCCTGCACCTGCCTTGTTGCCCTTCTCTGGACCCGCTCAAGCACCTCAATGTCTTTCTTGTATTGAGGTACCCAAAACTGAACACAGTACTGAAGGTGTGGCCTCACCAATGCCAAGCACAAGGGGACAATAACCTCCTTGGTCCTGCTGGCCCTGCCATTTCTAACAGGCGAGGATGCCATTGGCCTTCTTGGCCATCTGGGCACACTGTCGGCTCATATTCATCCGCCCATCGATCAGCACCCCCATGTCCTTTTCTTCCGTACAGCTTTCCAACCCTTCTTCCCCAAGCNTACAGCTTTCCAACCCTTCTTCCCCAAGCCTGTAGCAT
>VWZK01010765.1:0-28884 GCA_013396935.1 Baryphthengus martii
AGTCTCTACAAGAAATGCGTTCTGCACATTCACTCTCGTTTCCATTCTTCTTGGTAACAACACACGTAAAGCTTGTTCCTCTCCTGACCAGCTCCTCATTGCTTCTTCCCCGGTGTCTCACCTAGTCCCGGGTTCTTCGGCTCTCCACGCCGGCTTCTCGCACTGGGGGCCGTCTCCACTGCTCTGCCCGCAGCCTGCCCCACGTTGGGGTCACCAGTTGTTAACCCCAAGGTGGGGTCACCAGTTGTCCCATCATGTGGGGGTCACCATTTGCCGCCTCTCGTTGGGCAACAGATGTCAAGACGGTCATAAAACACACACACACACACACACACACACACACACTTCAGCAGCAAAAGGCAAAAAGGAAAAGCCTCTTTGTTATCGCCTGTTGTTTCTTATATATCTTTTTTCATACACGCATTACATGTTCATTGGATATCCAGCCTTAAACGTTTGGCATGATTGGCTATAGGACTTGGCGAGCTTCTGACGTTGTGAGTTTCTGCTCTGTTTCGGGACTCTCCAATCTCTCAGGGACATGGCTGAAATAGCTCAAGGTCAGCATTCGTGAAAGAGGCGCCAGGCCCGCTGGCAATCCCCACAGCCTGAATCCCAGGCCTGCTGAAGACAGGCATGACCAAATCAGTGCTGTCCAGCTCCATCTTCTCGAGAGAAGATCAGCCTTCTCTGGTGCCTGTCTGTATCAGCTGCCAAGTTCTGCTAGGATATGGTAAAAATGCTGTCTGCTGGCAGCATCACTGGATCTGAGGTGATTTGTACTGTCAGACTATGATGGGACCCCGGTGGCACAGGGGAGCCAGCCCAGGTTGGTCCCTGGGTGACACTGAGGATGCTGGAAAGGAACAGCTTTCCAAAGGTCAGGCTAGCACTGGTCAGAAAAGCCCTTTTAGTTTTCAGAGACAGAAACTGTCCTACACTAATGCCAATTAAATTTTATAGGCATCTAAAAATTTAATCTGAGTTTAATCACCTTTGCCAAAGCCATGGGTCTCTGATAAATCTTTTGTTTTCCTCCAAGTAAAGAGGCTTTTGAATAATTAAAGCAAATTATGAGTCCTTTACTCCACTTGAGCCCCAGCAGAGGCAAGACCACTGCTCGTCTCCCAGCTCTCGTGCTCCCTGGCATGTCAAGCCCCACAGCAGCCGAGCAGCGGCCAGCCAGACACTGCTCCCCTCATGCCTGTCTTGAGCAATGTGCAAAAGCTGCCTCTGTAGATAATGAGAGAATTTTGCTCATTGCAGCAATATTTGAAGAAGGAAGAGAGAAAGACAGAGGGGAAGGTCACTTTTCTCCTTGAAAGATTCATTTTCCCTCAATGAAAGCAGTTGCCTGGTCACTGGGAGATTGTGCGTGCAGTATGATGGTGCACCGTGTTCAGCATGCTTCAGTGATGATTCTGCTCTCCTCCAAGCAGGAATTTTAGAAAGCACTTTTTTTTTCAAAAACCCTTGATGGTTTATGGGAAATGCAGCAGCAATTAGAGATGCCATAGGTGAGACCTCAGATAGGGAAAGATTCCCACTTCACTAAGGGAATAGTTTACTGTGGACTCATGGTCACAGTTTATTATTTGATAAATGAGAAACAAGAGCTGCAGGAATATGAATGTAAAAGAAGCGAGCTTTCTGAAGAGTGTGTGTGCCGTCCATGGTGCCTGAGCTTGGTCGAGCCTGGACAAGTTATAATGGCTTTGTCATGGAGCAAATCGCCGCACTGAGCAAAGAAATTATATCGTAATGAAATCTCTATAGAGGGAGTCCATGGAAGTCCACTCATTGCATGAGGAAGGAAAGCATGCCAGCTAGCATATATCTGCTCACTAGCGAGAAGAGCAGGAGGGCTGATGGTGTTCGTGTTGGCAGAGAGTGAGCCAGGAGGGGTCTGGAGGAAACAAACTGGAACGTGAACACTTCTGGTGTGAAGTCATTCAGATGGCCTCTGTTTCTGAGGCCCTGGGAACCTTGTGAGGGCCAGCACCATCACCCACTCAGAGGGGGAAACCATATCCACCAACACTCCTCTCTGTGGCCAGCCAGAGCTGAGCTGGGAAGGCACAGGGAGACACAGCTCCTGGAACGACGGGTGGAGCACATTGAAAGAAAATCAAGTGTCTTCCACTCACCCCATTACCAGGTTGTTTGTTAGAGGAGGTGAGAGTAGGCTCTCATGGATGGGTAGATGGCAGGGGTGGTAGATGACCCTCACCGCCACCTCCACGCACATGAGGCAAACTCAGAGTTGTGGAGACCAAGCAAGACAGCTTGGTTGGGAGCCTGCAGGCAAAACAAACTCTGCCAGCAGCCCCCTCTCAGCCTCCACCCAATGATGCCACCAGCCACCATGGCAAGGCTGGTGACAGATCCCAAAGATTGGCATCAGTGGTGGGTGGCCAGACAGGTAGCGAGGCTGGGCGTAGTGGAATCGTCTCCCAGTCCATGGGCTGTGCAGAGTCAGGTTTTACTGCAGCGCCTGCCACCCCCACCCATCACCGAGGCAGGCAGTGGGGCCTTTTTCCTCCCCTCTGCCTGGCGGGAAGGAAAACTGGCGGGTGTGTTGAGCTGTGTACACTGTTACGGTATTTTTTTTCTCACAACTTTTTATTTTTTAGACTCTCTAGGATAGCGGTTGTAAAAACAGCCATAAAGAAGTTAAAAAGCAATGTGCAGGCTCAGAGGAGTCGTTCAATACCCTTATTAAAGATCTGCAGTACTGGAGCCGTAATAGTACTTGGCACTCAGAGGGCACCTTTCATCTTATGAGTTCAAGTCACTTTACAAGCGCTGATGAATTAAGCTTCATAACAGCCTTGCATGCAGAGTCTCACAAACAAATTATTCATCTGTTCTCACAATATAGACATTAAATAATAATAATAAGCTGATTAATTCTTTCTCTCCTCTAGTCTGGGGATTGTCTCTGAGGTGACAGCAGTTCCTTCCCATTTATCCAGTGCTAATGGTCAGTGTTTCTAGCGTGCAGGATTAGGTGAGCAGGATTTTGCTGGCATATTTGACGGTCAGAAAACTGGAGGCAGAGCAGCAGTTGGTGGGGATTCTCCTCTTGGCTCTTCTCTGCTCCAGCCAAGCCCTGAGCCTCAGATCCTGCCAATGGCTGAATGCTCACCTTGGCCCAGATGAGCTCTTAACCACTTCCTTTCCTTACGTAGATGAGTAGCATAGTTAACATCCAGGGAAATGCACCTTCCAGCCAATTCAGCACCTTCTGTAACGTTTTTTTCTGGCTGGAAATTGAGTTATCTGGTGCTTCAGGGGATGAGTCCAGAAACAAGCAGTAGGTGCTGTGCTCATGAAGGTGTACTACTGAATTGTTTCATGTGCTTAAATTGAGCACATTTAGAAGGATCCTGATCCATCAGGGTTTGGCTGAACAGTCTGTTCAGATGTTGCCGTCCAAGAGTTCAGGTTGAGTGCAGAGGTGCCCCAGCTTGCAGGGCCACAGGCCAGCAGCGCGTTGCTACTGCAATGCTACACATGCCTCAGCTGGTACCCACACGCACGACCCCACGCCAGACCGTGAACACACATCTGCTTCCTCCCACGGCCATCCCCAAGGGAGCCGCCAGCTCAGCCCCAGTGTGCCCAGGGGTAGTCCCGCACCCTAGGGTGGTGCGAATCCCTGCATGCCTTCATCTCTGGGTCGTGACTGAAAATGGAGGGAGCATCCTTGTTCCTGATGCAGCTGCGGAAGCATTATTTGTTCAAGGCCATGTGGTGAGCCAAAAAATTGTCGGATCTAGTGGGAGCTGGGATTCCCAGCAAGAGGCTGAAGGAGCTGGAGGCGGGAAGCAATCGCTAACCACTCTGGCTCATCCGCCTGCCATGCTCTGCTCTGACTATTACTGCTATTACTTTTCTGACTCACTGACTCACCCAGTGAGTGTCTGACTACTAGCTAATTTGAATATCTCCCCCTGTGCCAAATGCTCGCCAGTGCTGAGACACTGTTGACCTAATGGATCGACGGGAGTTCTGGGAACTCAGGAGCTTCCAGGAGTCAGGCTAGTCACTACACGAATCAAACAGCAGCCTGAAAAAGCCCTTAGATGCCTAGTCCATGCCAGGTCTTGTTGCCTTTCACTGTAAAGCAGCACATTGGTTTTAAGCTGCAAGCAGTCGGTGCCTTTCTATGTGTCTCCTTGCATTTCTTTGCCTGCGCCAGCAGCTGCCAAAGCTCTGTAGAGATTATCACCAGAACATTTCTTATCATGAGGACAGCTATTTTCGCTCCTAGTGGAGACTCAGATACAGCAGCCACAAGGCTCAGAGCCACCTGTCGGGGTGAAAGGCAACGTGTGGGCAGCCCTGGAGTGCTTGTGCCTCTGGGAGCACCCAGTGAGGTGCACAAGGCTACTTTGCTTCCGTTTAAGGGCAAAGCAGTGAAATGGCCAAACTCTGTCACTCACAAGCTGTTGCCACGGAATGCTCAGCAGGCTTAGATGAACCAGATTGATGTGTTTGCTAGAGAACAGTAATTCGCCTGTGTTGCCACATTTCTTTGTCTAACTTTTCAATTAGTACTTATATTTTATAGTGCCCCAAAAGGAAGAATGAGCTCAAGTCCATCCAGAAACTGCTGAGAAAAGAGATCTTGTGAAGGTGATAATTGCCTTTACTGTTCCCCAAGAGCTTCCAAATGATGTTCCTGTCCTTCATTGTCTTTTGGGGTAAAACACTGTAAGAAAGCACAACCTACAGTCCCTCCTTTCTCATTATTAATCATTTCACTTGCTGCAGCTGACGTATACACAGCCCATGGCAAAGGTTTACTGGGCCATTTGCTGAAGGATTTATGGCCAGAAGGTCTCTGGGTCTTGCTGATGTAATTGTTAGGTGGATTTGTGTAGGAAATCTGAGCCAAAGTCCCTGGGGGAAATCATAGAATGATTTGAGTTGGAAGGGACCTTAAAGATCATCTAGCTTCAACCCCCTTGCCATGGGCAGGGACACCTCCCACTAGACCAGGTTGCTCAGAGTCCATAGGAGACAGTCTGTCAGGTTGTCTTCTCTAATCTTAAAACAGTCCTTCATCTCAAAGCCACAACTTTCTTAGATCTTCTAGGAAATATGTTAAAGGTGACTGTTACTACATACCAATGTTTGGACGCTATGCAGAATGCATTTCTAATACAGCTGATATGCACTAGTATGCAGTAACTGTATTCCTAATAAACAGCATCGTTTTATGTTGTGATTGAAAACCTTTTCTAAAAACTACTATTCATAGAATCATAGAATGGTTTGAGTTGGAAGGGACCTTAAAGATCATCTAGTTCCAACTCCACTGCCATGGGCAGAGACACCTCCCACTAGACCAGGTTGCTCAAAGACTCATCCAGTCTGGTCTTAAACACTTCCAGGGATGAGGCGTCCACAACTTCTCTGGGCAACCCGTTCCAGTGTGTCACCACTCTCATAATAAAGAACTTCTTCCTAATGTCTAATCTAAATCTACCTTGCTCTAGTTTAAAACCATTGCCCTTGGTTCTATCACCACATGCCCTTATAAAAAGTCCCTCTCCAGCTTTTCTGTAGCCCCCTTCAGGTACTGGAAGGACGCTATAAGGTCTCCCCAGAGCCTTCTCTTCTCCAGGCTGAACAGACCCAACTCCCTCAGCCTGTCTTCATAAGAGAGGTGCTCCAGTCCTCTAATTATCTTTGTGGCCCTCCTCTTGACCTTTTCCAACAGATCCATGTCCTTCTTGTACTGGGGGCTCCAGAGCCGGACACAGTACACTTGGAATGAAATCGCTACCCATAAACAGTAAGACAAAAATAGTGCGTTTTCTGAGTTGCTGAAGCAGGAGTTGATTAGCTGTGTAATATAACACTATTTAGTAATCTACAACAATGGCACATGCCATTTATTCTAACATGGTAGAGTATCATCCTAATGGCAAAATCAATAAATACAGCATCCACCACCTGCGCCATGTGCACAGCACAGGCTGTGGGTGCTGAGCTGTGACACTCAACACATCTCTGTGCCTGGCTCCAGCCAACCAGAGGGCTGGGAACTGAGTATGCCTGGAACCTAGTGTCACAGTATGAGCTGCCTTCTGCAGAAGACCGGCCCCTGCCCTACTGCTAGCGTAAGGCAGGACTTGACAAATGGCTCTCTGACATGATGGCTTTCCGTGGCTTATCTGGAGGGTTATTGCAAAGAGCTCAATAAATTGCAAAGAGGTCAAGGACAAGTGCCATAACTGGGGCTCTTAAGAGGAAGATCAAGCCAGAGACAGAGCAAAGCTCCAGCATCTCTTACCCCTGAGACTGAGCAGGAAGGGTGGCCGTGCTTGAACAGAGGAGGCTAATGGCCTTCACAAGCTGGTCTGGGGACACCTGGGTGTCTTGCTAGTTGTTGTCATGAACATTACCAAATTTTGAACAGCAGCATCTTGTGGACATTGGGCTTCATAGGGGTATCTCCATGGCGTTTCTTCACAAACAAGACAACACAGGGCTTCTGCGAGAACCTCCAGGGTCAGCTGCTTAAGCTTCATCACAGGGTGTTTACATCCGTTTGCCATCTCCTTTTCACAGTTGTTTTGATTCCGTGAGCAACTAACAGACCTGGCGCTGGGAAAAGGTGTTGTGGTGGGCACTGCGGGACAGGAGCAGGAGTTATTTTTAGGTCTGTAGAGCTGCTACTGTGCTGCACCACTACCCAGAGCAGCACTCTCCTGTCTGGCAGGATAAAGCTCTGCCAAACAGAGCAGAGGGCTGAGCCAGTGACCCCAGCACCCCTGAACCGCTCCCTGCTTGCTAACACCCGTACCTGGCCGCACAGCTGGCACCCCCCACCACGCTCACTTCTCACAGTGAAACGGTCGGGAATATTGACTCTTCATGGAACAACCAGGCGTACCTTTTTGGTCAGCCAGGTGTGTCAATGGAAAAAGGAATGTTCATGGCCACAGAGCAAGTCAGTTGGTTGGTCACCACTGTGAATGTGGAAAGGCTATAGCTAAATCAGTTGGGGTTTTATAAAAATAAATAGAAGTCTCTGAGCTCCCCACTGCAAACTCTATGCAAATTTAGATCTCATGCATCTGAGCCTGTGGTTCTGAATGTCAGCAGATGCTCCTGGAGCTGCTCCTGGTAAAGGATCAGAAGTTTGCAAGCGTTTATCATCTCAGAGTGAATGCTTTCTCAGCTCAGTCTGCTCCGAACATATCTCAAGAAGGTGACTCTGAATGTGCTTTGACCCATGGAGCTAGCAGAAACAATGTGGTGTCCTGAGGATGGATCAGCAGACAGGGCCCTCAAGCATGAAGCTGGATACAGTCCCAAATGCAGCCAAGCAGTGAGCTGGAGCTGACAGCTGTCTGCAAGGGCCAAGGAGCCTCAGTGAAGGAGTCCCTTGGCCATTCAGGGGAACTGTCATCATCCCTGTGGCTTCAGGAGACTACGAGCAGCTTTCTTACACTGTGAGAACGATTCACCAGTGGTACCCTGGTCTCCCTTCTGGCTGCTAGGTGGGATGTGGCATGCTACATTCTGCCCCCAAAGGAGTCTTGACTTGATCTGGCTTTGACCTGAGTGCTGAGACTCAGGAATAAAACAACCAAATTAGCTGGAGAGCTCTGGAGACCAAAGACAGCAGTCCCTGGAGACATGGTGTAAAGTCTCTCCCACTTCCATTAGTTGTGACACAGAGGAGCCTGTCTGGGAGCTTGCCCTGCCCCATCCTGCCAGTGTTTTGGGCTCCCTTTGCCCAGCCAGGGGCTCGAGCTGGGGGACATACAGACCACAACCAATATTTGTTAGAACACCTATTATTAATGAAGCTGTTGTTACTGGTAGAATCAAGCTGTTGGTAACAAAGCAGTGTCAATAGCTCACACAACCAACAGCTCCCTGACTGGAGTCCCAGCAGGCAGCCTGGCCCTGGAGGGTCATGGTGATGGACCAATGAGTTTTAGACTCAGAAAGTCCATGAAGAGTTCCTGCTTTCATCAGATGTATACATAACCTGCAGTCTTGGTCTGCAGCAGCACACATGCCAGAGACCAGGGCAGGCACATCCTGCCAGCCTCCCAGCACACACGCTTGGAGAGAAAGGTTGGTCCCTGACCCAGCAGAGTCAAAAGCCCTTCCAGCCTCCGCATTGTACCCGCTCCCCTGACAAGATTGACAGGGCAGCTAAAAGCATTTGTAGCTGCCTCTTAGAAAGCAAGCATGTCATTGTCTTCTACAGCTCCCACTGCACCCGAGGACCTGATCTTCCAGCAGTCCCTGTGGCAACTCACACTATGTGGGCTTAATTCCTCCTCCCTACATAGGCCCTTGTAAGCAGTAAGCTCTGAGTTAGTGGAGTGTTGCAGTCGCGGATAAAACTCTGTGCAAGGTGTAATGTGACTCACAAAATGACCTTGATTCAGGGAGCATGTCATGTATGCCGTCATGCATGACGTGCATGACAGTCAACAGACTGTCCCAGGGTGCTGAAATCTTCACTTCAGTATATTGTTGTACTGCATTCCCACACTGCGCCCAGGGGATGTGAATCCACCCCAAACTTCTGGGACAAGTTCTGCCAAATCCAAGGTGAAAGCCTTTGAGCATGCAGGCAAGCACACTGCTGAGCTGGAGAGGGGAAAACAAAGCGACTAGTGGGAGCAGTGATGTTCATAGAGCATCCCGGCACTGCTGTCAGGCAGCCTTCCATCGCAGCCAGCCTCGTGTTCCAGCATGCAAAGGAACAGCTCTGTCACAGGAGTGAGGACACAACAGGTAGGAGGCAGAGGTGAAGCAGCAAACGTGCCTCTTTGGAAGTAGGGCTCCGGAAGTCAGGAGCAAGCCTCGTAGTCGATCTCTCCCACAGCTGACCCAACTGCATCAGGGAGTCAGACTGTTCTGAAGAATGTCTGTCATGGCATCTGGAGGGTCTTGTAATTAATTACTTACTTAGCCTTGCACCCCACAACCCAGGTCCCAAGTGTAAGATGTCTAGGAAAAACACGGACCTCTGTGAGCCTGACAGCAATGTGCCCTTGTAGCCAGGAGGGCCAGTGGTATCCGGGGAGCATTAATAAAAGTGTGTTCAGCAGATCGAGGGAGGTTCTCCTCCCCCTCTACTCTGCCCTGGTGAGACCACACCTGGAATACTGTACCCAGTTTTGGACTCCCCAGTTCAAGAAAGACAGGCATCTACTGGAGAGAGTCCAATGGAGAGCTACGAGGATGATTAAGGGACTTGAACATCTCTCCTATGAGGAAAGGCTGAGAGACTTGGGGCTGTTTAGTCTGGAGAACAGGAGGCTGAGAGTGGATCTTATTAACGTCTATAAATCTCTAAGGGGTGGATGTCAAGAGGAAGGGAACAGACTCTTTTCAGTGGTGCCCAGTAGTAGGACAAGGAATAATGGCTATGAGCTAGAACATAGGAACTTTCATCTCAACATGAGGAGAAACTTCTTTACTGTGAGTGTGCCAGAGCACTGGAACAGGCTGCCCAGAGAGGTGATGGAGTCTCCTTCTCTGGAGACTTTCAAAACCCACCTGGGTGCGTTCCTGTGTGGCCTGCCCTAGGTAATCCTCCTGTGGCAGAGGGGTTGAACTAGATCTCTAGAGGTCCCTTCCAACCCCTAACATTCTATGATTTCTGTGATTTCTGTGATCTTAATTTTCTAAGACTGAAGGTCAAAGACCAACTCATGATAAATCAGACAAATGTGAGCAGGAAGAGTCAGGAAAACATGAGAAAAAGGTAAAGGCAGACTGGGTATTAGACATCTTGAAGTGAGCCCTTGTTTCTGGTCCACAAAAGGCAGGCCCAACAGAGCTCCACGTGAAGCTCAGCACCATTGTGCCCAGTGATGAAGCAAACTAGGGGGTTTGAGGAGCGGGTGGTCTCAGGACTTGCTAAATGAGACTTTGAAAGGAATCATCAATTCTGGGAAAATTTGTGCTGGTGGCCAAACCCCCAATGGATCAAACTCACAGCCTCAGCAGCGATGGCCATCAGAGATGGCTGGAGGGGCTTTTCCCATTTGTGTGGTCCATCCATGTCATTCTAAGGTGGTACAGCGAGTGTCACCACCCAGAAGGATGGCAATACAGCAATGTCTGGGTCAGGATTAGGATTCCTGCAGTCTGTGGTGGCACAGCAGCAGTCATGATGCTCATCGCACTAACGTTAACACTGAACTGGTGGTGTGGCATGCGGCTGAGGGTCCCAGCATGAGGCATCAGATTGAGCATTGCTCCAGGGAAGAGCAGGAAGGTGTAACTAGTGGGGTGCGGGATCAGTGCAACACTCCAGCAGTGCTGTGAGCATGGGGATTGTATCCCCTGCAGTCTTGGTGGCAGGTGCTGTGAAGCTCAGAGGGTGGGTTGGCAGCACAGGAAGGATCCCAGCCCTTGCAGGGTGAAGGGAGGGAAGGGACCAGGGTTCACAGGCGCAGGGCTGTGACACGGCAAAGTGCCACCGAGCTACTCAGGCCCTCTCATTGCATGATTGCTCATGACTGATTGCTGAGAGGGACTGAATGAAGCCTGCGCATCCGTGAAGCCAGCTCCTCTTCTCTCCCTTGCCAAGCAGGCAGAGGATGCGCTGTGCTGCACACATCAGAAGCCTCTGAACTGCCAAGTCCCTCCTCTAAATGATGGTAGAGGGAAGAAATACTGCTTCGTGCCAGTGATGCATCTCAGCCAGAGATCTGTTATCTAGTGCCTTACTTTCCTCCTGATTTGCAAACTGGCCACCCTGGTCTGAAGATCTGCTGGAGCTTTTCCCAGGTTGCTTTAGCTCATCCTGAGCACCAGACTCCTATCTGCACTGCTCTTTTCCAGTGGTTGGGCACTTTAACAGGGATCTGGTGACATTTGCTGCCAGAAAAAATATTTTCTACAGGAAGAAGCTTTTTAAAGCAAATTAAAAGTGAGGGTTTTTTAGCACTGGCAATATCACAAACTTGTTTTGTGCCTTTCTGTACAAGAATTGCACAGAAACCACCAGGAGTCTGTGTGGTACTCAGTCAGTGGTTTTCTGCCTCGCCCAGCTTTGCCATGCCATGCCATGCCAGCTGGCCTGCTCCCAGCCCACTCCTCCTCCTAATTCCCCAGCAGACCAAGGGATCCCATGTTATAAAAGTAGAAGCAGACTGCTACCATCCTCTCATGCTGTAGGTACTCTTTGGGATGCTGGTCCCTTGTTCCTCAAATGAGGCCAAGTGTTCACCTGCATCATTCACCTACCAACTGGCCAGGTGGCTTCTCCTGCTGGCCGGCTGGAGGCCACCCAATGCCATGACAGCGACAGGACCCCAAGAGCAGAACAAATCCCAGCTTTTCTCCGTATGGCCTGTGTCAGTGGCTCTGTTCAGACTGGGTTCACTCAGCCCACAGTGAGTGGCCAGGGACACTCTGAACTGGGCCATGTCCCCAGCCCTGGTGGGGAGAAGGGGATGGGTGGGCAATGTGAGGTTGGCTTGGCACTGGGACAAGGGCCGTCACTGGTGATGGAGAGGGCATCATGGTCCTCCTTCAGCCAAGCTCCCTGGTTCACCCACAGAAGTAGTCTGGAGGTGCTAGACTTTGCCTGCAGGAAGTGAAATGTCCTGCCTGATCCATGGTGTCCATGCTGGAGAGGCTATCAGCAGAGCTGGGGGCTGACCCTGGGGACAAGAATGATGGCAGTGCTGGGCATAAAGACAGTGCTAAGCCAGTAATATAGACAAGGCTGGTGGCAGTGACCACAAAGAGCCTCTTTTCCTGGGTCTGTGTGCCGTTCTGAGGGAATAAGGGACACTGTGAGTGCCAGCAAGCGCAACTTCAAAAAAGGGCACAGTGCTGGTGCTACACTGGGTCACTGGGGAGACTGTCAGGAGTGTGTGTGCTGCTTTGGTGAAGACAGATGGACACATTTGTGTTAGCTCCAGAAAAGTAATGTCTGTATGGGACCTTAATGAAAAGCTAGGTACCTGGTAATATAATTGCTGTTTGGATTGTCAACAGCAGATTAAACCCTGTTTTGTCTGGGTGCTGCTGTTCCTCTGGGATTATTTTCCACAGGTAGGAAACTGGCAGAGCTCTTGGGGCTCAGAGTTTTTTTGTTATCTGGGAGGGTTGGGGGAGTTTACTCTCATGGACCCAAATTTCTCCTGTCCCTGGAGCAGTCAGTCTCTGGCCTCTTCTGACGCAGCACAGGCACAAAAGGCAGCTTCACTTTTGGTGCCCTGTCCTGCAGAGTGATGCTGCTTCAAAGGAAGTCATGCATCTATCTTCCAGAGGCCAGATTTGCAGAATCAAACCCTGCTCCCAGTCTGAGCAATGGGACAACTGCAGAAGTCTCAAGGAACATCCCAAGGGATGCTAAGCATTTTCAGCTCCCAATGAAGGCAGAAGCTTGGTTGGTAGCAGAACTCAGAGTCCAGGTGCTGATGTGGAGTGACTGATCTGCTGCCTTACTGCTGCACCCTGCAGGGAGACCTCAGAGCAAAGGAAGGTTTAATGTACTAATTGGGGTTCCAGTAGCTCCTGGGTCATGGGAACACCAAACCTAGAGTGAGCTATGTTTACCTAGGTCCCAGCTTGCTAAGGTTAAGTTGGCACCAGCATCTCTGGACATGAGCCAACAGTGTGCGCTTGCAGCCCAGAAGGCCAATCACATCCTGGGCTGCATCAAAAGAAGCGTGACCAGCAGATAGAGAGGTGATTCTGCCCCTCTGCTCTGCTCTGGTCAGACCTCACCTGGAGTACTGTGTCCAACTGTGGAGCACTCAATACAAGAAGGACATGGACCTGATGGAGCGAGTCCACAGGAGGGCCACGAAAATGATCAGCAGGTGGGAACACCTCTCCTACGAGGACAAGCTGAGGGAGCTGGGGTTGTTCACCCTGCAGAAGAGAAGGCTCTGGGGAGATCTAATAGCGACCTTCTAGTACCTGAAGGGGGCCTACAGGAAGGCTGGAGAGGGACTGTTTACAAAGGCCTGTAGTGACAAGATAAGGGGCAATGGTTTTAAATTAGAGAAGGGCAGATTTAGGTTGGATATTAGGAATAAGTTCTTTACCGTGAGGGTAGTGAAACACTGGAACACGTTGCCCAGGGAGGTAGTTGAGGCCCCGTCCCTGGAGACATTCAAGGTGAGGCTTGGCAAGGCTCTAGGCAACCTGATCTAGTTGAGGATGTGCCTGCTCACTGCAGGGGGGTTGACTAGATGACCTTCAGAGGTCCCTTCCAACCTAAACCATTCTATGATCTCTCTGGAGTCTCAGCAAGGGCCATACAGGCTCCTAGACAGTGCTGAGCCCCATGGCTTGACCATGCCAGGCTTGTGGAGCTGGGTTCATGGAGGGATGTAGTGTTTCCTGTCCAGGAAAGATGCCCGTGGGCTTCCACTGAGCTCTGTCACTTATTAATCCTCCTGGCTCTGTCACTTCGCTGTCTCCACTTCTAATATCAAGCATCTTCAAAACACCCTTCAGCTGATAGAGTATCTCTGTGGCCTCCAGTAGGAACCCTCAAAACTGGGAGGGACTTGATGCAGCTGCGCTGCTGCTGCTCGGCAGGGTGGGAGAAGATGAGTGGGCAGCAAGCCATGGTGTGTCTTTGCCCCTTACACTCTTCCACACTCCTTGTGCTCCCGACTCCCTTCTTTTTGGCCATGCACGACATTAACAGCTGTTCTTAGGTAATCACAGATGTAGTGTCGAGGCAGTTGACAGCACAAATGTCCCATCTCTGCCCAGCATTTTTCCTTCTCCTGTCTGGTTCATCTTTCCATCCCTCTCTGAGGTGGAGGAGACCAGGGAGCGCTGATGATCATGTGGCTCCCCTTCCCTATTTTATCCTCTTGGTGGCAAAAAAAAAAAAAAAGAAAGATTCCAAACATGCATTCCAATGAGTCAAGCAACATTTTTAGAGTGGGATGCAGTCATAAGATAAATGAGGTGGGGCTACAGCACAGTCTGTCCCATGTCCTGGAGATAGAGAGCACATGCCCTAGAGCAGTGTGACTAGGGTGGCTCTGGTGCTCACTCATCATGCAGAGTGTGTTTCTTCCACATGTGTTTGTTGATCAGTTGCTGCTGACCACATTTCCCCAGAGGAGCTACATTAAAACGTACCACAGACTTTGCCTGTGTCTCCCACCAGCCCTAGCCCCCAAGTGCAGCGTGAGAGCTTTCAGCAGGAGCCCAGGCTACAGCAGGGCTGGAAAGAGCAAATCATGGTGTGCTAGTGTCCTTTCTGAAGGGCTCAGAAGCACTTTGAGATTCGTGGATCAAAAGAGCTTGTAATATAAGGCTGGTTGGGCCTACTGCTGCAGAGCAGGAAAGGGTTGAAGCAATCCTCTGCAACGTGCAATGTCTTTCCCCTTCACTCTGTTGTTTCATACTCAGGCAAAAGCCCCTCTTCTAATCCTCTGTGTGTGAGTGCCAGCTAGCTGTGCTGGCCACAGCCCAGGGCATCCTGCTCCACAGGAGGCTCTGGTGGGCATTGTCAGTCTGTGAGAGCCCTGCACCAGCGCACAGCACCGGCAGCACAACCTCCTGGTCTAGAAGTAGCCTTTGTAGAAGTGCTCTGGCTTCTCCTGCCATACACACACAAACAGCTGCTCAAAGATCAGCTGTAAATCATGCTCTCTGGGCAGTTGGCAGATGCAAGGTGGCAGGCACAGATGTCAAGGACCCTACCAAAGGGCTGGAGCAGGTCAGTGCAGAGCAATGCTGCCAGCCTCCATACTCCCAGACCCCCAGCCACCAGCAGGACACTGACCCTGGAACAGAGCTGCCCCACAGACTGGATGAGGGTGCAGACTTGGGTATAGGGGCATGAATTTGCCCTCCCAAGTCCGTCGCATGCTTTTTGCAAAATCTTGAATGAGCCACTTACTGCTAAACCTGTGTAAAGCAAGGGTGGAGCATCACTGCCCCATGGAAGAGTTGAAAAAGGAAAATCCTTGATATTCAAATGCAGTGGGATGGCTGTGTCAGCTCCTACAGGGACAGCACTATGTGCAAAGGTGGAAATGGGAGATGGTCAGAAGCCATTTTAGACTGGTGCTCCATGGCATCTTGATGTTATCTTCTCTCTGGAGGTGTTTCTGATGGTAAGTTAGCTCATCCTGCCTGGCAGTACATTATGCTTACTAGCCAGCAACACAAGAAGCCCTGATGATAAATAGTTGCAAAGGCAATACTAGGTAGGGGTCACTATGTTGTCATCTTACTAGTAACATACAGCTTCAGGTGGCAACACAGCCATCCTTGAAGGACAGACATAGGGACACGGTAGAAAAAGTGTGAAAGAAGGATGTTCATTGCAGCTTTAGGTGAGCAAATCTCTCATTTGATGTGTTGTGCTTCTGTACAGCGTAAATATAGGTGAACCATGATAGTCCTGTCTTTGAAGGCTATTTGTAACTCATCCTGAGCCCGTAACAAAGAGTCTATTGTCAAATAACAGCACAAGATAAACTGGTGTCTGTGAATACTGGAGCTGAGATCACCGAGCTCATTACATGGGAGTGCAATTTGGAGCGGCACGGCAGCCTTGGGAACGTGGCCTTTGTCCTCCCTGCTAAACGCCCATCTCTGGGCATGGGAACAGGTACACACAGCATCGTGTCTCTGCTCGCCAGACACAGCACAGGTGGTCACATTAGTCTGTAATGAGCCCAGAGCCTCACTGTGTAAGTCATATGCAAATTCATATTCATAGACTTTTCCAGTCCCAAATGGCTTATGAGTTATCCTGGTAAGACAGACAGAGGAAATATCGCAAGCCTGGCTTTACAGGTGGGGAATTGAGGCACAAAGAGATTTAAGTGACTTAACAGGGATTCAGGAAGGAGCATCTCCAGAGCCTAAGCACAGAAGCATGCCTGAAAGAAGGTCTGACCTTTCGATGTCCACCTCATCAAAAATACTCAGTGGCACAAAACAAGAGGTATCAGCAGCTATGGATGAGCATCTGTGCTGCCAGCCAAGCTTCAGCGTGTCCCCAGCTACTCCTCACTGCATCAGGCTGGTGGGATGCAGGCAGGCCCTGGGGACAGTGACCTGGCAGAAACCTATGCCCTCTCCTGCTCAGCTCCGGTAGGGAATGGTCTTGTTCCCTCCTCTGGGCAGGATGCACAGAGGCCACCTGGACCAGCAAGCAGGACACTGGCAATGCTGGCGGAAGGCTGGTACCAAGGTTAGAAAAGTAGCAAACCTACTGACATGAGTGAGGCTCACAAAAGCAGCCCACATTGTCACACGTAAGCCTCCAGAGCCCGTTGGCACAACCAAAGAGAGCTCAAGAAATGGAGAGGAAGCTAGAAGATCCCAGGTCGCTCTGTAAAAACCTTTTTGTCCCCAGCTTGCCACTGTCCCCTGAGCACTCCTGGAGTCTTCTCAATCGATTTATCTCCCTCTTCTTAACTCCTTCTCTTGGGTGCTTTCAGTGTCTCTGGCTTGTTGTGTCACAGCCTGGGAAATTGTGTCAGCTGCCCTGTGCGTGCACTTGCAGAAGTACATGTGTGTGAGTGTCAGCACGTGTGTGTGCATGTGCGTGCTTTGAAGGGAGGAGGCAATCCTGTAACCTAGGTAACCCAGTGTAGTATCTTACCGGCACTGCTCTTGAGAGCGACTAGGATTTGGAAGAGACCATGGGGAGCACGGTCATGAGCATCTGCATGGGCAGGAGTGTCTGGGATGCATACAAGAGGGATGAGCTGAAGGAAGGGTGCCAATGGCAAGTGCTGCCCATGCTCACAGTGATCAAGGTGAAAGCCGGTGCTCCCAGGCAGGAGCTGTGCACCACCCATAGGATCCATCCCTGAGGACGTTCAGATCAGGGCTGGCCCACCTAACTTGCCCATGGCTCCCTCCATCTTCAGTAATAAGAGACACCATTGTTAGCCCCAGCTTCCTCCATCCTCCTGATACAGATCAGCCCATGCCCCAGGTTTCCTGAGCTATGTAAGACTTCGCGACAAGGTCTGCAGAGAGGTACTGAAGTTATTTTAGAAACACCTTGTGTTTCCAGACATGGGAGACGCGGACAATCAGTGCTGGATGCTCAGATGTCATGTTTGGCTTTCTAGAAAGCCGGAGCTTGAAGATTTTGAAAACACCACATGCTGAGATTTATTTGCTTCTTTCTGATTTTCCAAGCTATTTGGCATGCAGCCATACCACTGCAATCAGAAGGCCAGGGCTTTGCTACTTAAAATACAGGAAAGCAAGCTGAGTTTTCACATAAGCCTGTGGCTCTTGGAGCTGCAGTGCGTGAAGCCCACACAAACCCCCGTGAACTGAGTTTGCACGAGTAGGCCAGGTGGCCTGCGTGCCTGTGAATGAATAAATTGGCTACTGAACTGTGAGCTGGGAGAAGATCTTTGGAATTTCCTGGAAAAGTGCAAAGTGGCACTGCAGTGTGTGCAGCCACGGCTGGCAGAGAGGCTTCTGGCTTCAGTCAGGTGGAGCACGGGGAGGGGAAGCTGCGCAAGCCGTGGAGACACAGAGGGGCTTCTGCAGGCTCAGGTGTGAATTGCTATGTGGCCAAAGAGCCCCTGACCTACTTCACAACCTCCCCAGGTGGGGCGGGATCCTGGCC
Source organism: Baryphthengus martii (assembly GCA_013396935.1). Lineage (NCBI taxonomy): Eukaryota > Metazoa > Chordata > Aves > Coraciiformes > Momotidae > Baryphthengus > Baryphthengus martii. The sequence continues at coordinate 17,594 of VWZK01010765.1, forward strand.
AGGCTGAAGTGGCCTCAGGGCCCTACAGCTGCAGGGTCACGGGCCAGTTACCCCATCATCCCCAGTCGCAGCAGCGGGCTTGGCTTTGCAAACCAATATTTGCAAGTAGAAAAAAAGGTATTTGTTGTGGTTTGTTGTTTATTATTCTTTTCTGAAGGGAAAATGTAACATCCTTTAGCTATAGTGGGGAAATGAGGACTTGAGGAATTGCTTATGAGGTGTGCAGCAGTGTAAATTATAGCTGTGAATTCTAGTTCTGCAGGTAGTGTTTGGGGGGCAGGATTTGAGACACATTTGCTATAAATACTGGGTAAAAGAGCTTTGGTGGCTTATAATCTCCTTCTCTCACGAGGAGTTCATGTCTCAGGTTTGTCTTGGTGAATGTGTGCGGTCCCTGACCTGTTTGTAGTGAGCTCAGGACTGCTTCCAGTAATCTCTTTCTGTTTTGTTATTTGATTTTCCTTGGGACCAAGCAAGTGTTCGTCTCCGTGGCTCTCCATTAACATTATGTGCTGTAGGCTTTTGTAGATATTCTTTGGTTTGGCTGAGGGCCTTGCTTAATACCTGGCTGATCTCCTGGCTCAGAAAGAGCATTACGAGGTTGGTAGGCATTCGGTTCACTGTAGCATCATACTTGGGAGCAGATGTCCTGTGTTCAAGGAGTGGGATGTCAGATGTGCGGTAGGGTAAAGTCTGAGCACCAAGACACACCAGGGGCAGATTTGTCTGAGTGGAAGAGATGGCTTCACAAGAAGATCCTGAGACCCTGATGTCTTGGGAGCTAGGGATGGGTGCAGGATTCTTAAGGCCAGATGTGACAAAACCCTGGGTAGCAGCCCTGCCAGGGAGCCCTTCTGTCATGACCCTGAGAGGGTGAACGTGAGCTGCAGTCCATTGTTCATGAGAGCTGCTCAGCTGAGACTGTGCCCAAGGACCCAAAGAGGAAGCATCTCACTGAACTCCTGCGACACAGTGGATGTGAGAGGTTACATATGTTCCCCGTGATTTACACAGCAACAGTCTCCTGGCTCTAGGCTGCAGCGAGGAGTTGTTCTCAGGACTGCAGTCATCAGTGCTGCAGGGTTTGGAGAGGGACTGCCCCCATAAGGAGCTGCATGCATCATGGGACCACCAGAGTCCTTGCTGCATCCCACATCCCTGTTCTCTGAGGTTCAGCTCGCCCAGATCTCGTCGCCTAGAGGGGCCAGCCTGCCTCTGCCTCCTGCAGGCTGCTGTTCCCACCAACTTGTCAGCTCTTGCAGGGCGTTAACTCCTGGGAGCTGGTACAGAGAGATGTGATGTTCATGCAGGGAGTCAGCTGGTGGTAGCTGCACTGACCCTGTTCACAGATGTCTGCAGGGCATGAACCCAGCACAGCTGCCTGCCTGTCCTGTCCAGTTTTATGTCTCATAAAGAAGGAAATAAATGACCCAGAATGAGATTTTTAAAGCCGAAGGGCGACCATGTCAGATGCGGTCCTTTTCAAGGCATTCACGACATCTGCAGCCTGGAGCGATGGCTTTTCCGCCGGAGCTGCTCCAGCTGTACCTGGTGGGTGGCTGTACCCTAATTTCCAAACCAAAGCAGTATGCCAAACTGACTGCCAGCAGGCTGGGGCCACCCGGGCATCCCATATTTCGAGAGTGTGGAGCTTCCATCACAGAGCTGGGGACCAGTGCTCATCTAAGGGTGTGGTGTTCCCAAAGCAGAAAGAGGGCCACAGCCTGCAAGGGTCTGCTAGTGTTCCCTGTCCAGGTTGCTCTCCTGGTGTGTGTAGCACTCAGATCCTTTTCTGTTTCAGAATCCTGGGATTTCCTCAGCTTCCCAAAGCTGCTCTCATCTCTGCTTCACCATGAACTGCAGGCATACACGTCTCCAGGGCCTGCTAGGGAGCCAACAAGGAGGCTCACAAACCCAGTGTTGGTGGACTCTACAACTACATGCTAGGATCAGCATTCTAGTAGATTTGTTTTATCCTGTTTCTTGCCATACAACAGGCCGAAGCAGAGTTTTCTGGCTTCCTGGGGTGGCAGTTGAATTACTCAACCAGCCAGGGGCAGTGAGAGAGCTGAGAAGTTAGACACGTTGTTGCAGCATGCCCGGGTGTGCTGCTGGGCCTCAGTTTCCCCCTTTGTGAAGAGGGAATGGTTGTTCTTAGCTGTTTCCATGAGACATTGCTGGTAGAAGGGCACCCAGAGCAGAGTTCTGAGCTGAGCAGAGTAAATGGATGACTTTTAGCCACTCAAGGTCCTTGATACCTCTGAAGCACAGGCCATGCTGGGAAAATCTGTCATTTTCCTACACCCCCTTCCAGACGGGACACAGCTGGTGCGAAAGCAGAGCAGAGTGCCAGCACTGCTCCTGCTACAGAGACCCCCTCCTGGGGCTGTGCCTTGCACTGGGGGACACAAAGAGGTTGCAATGGGCTCATGGGTCTGGCTGGCAGCTGAGGACCATGGCTGCAGTACATCCTGCTCACCAGGGTGCAGCTGTGTGTGCGTTGTGTTAGGAAATGGCAAGAATGGGATCAAGCTGCTAAAAAAATGACCTGTTAGAAAGGAAATTGCACAGCTCCCTCAAAAGGGCCTTGGGTGCCTAGAGCCTGTTTGCTTGCAGGCAGTGTTATGTGTCCTTCCTGCTTGGATTTTTCTTTAGAAAGAGTCAGGATTTCAAGCTTCATCACACTCTGTTTTGGTGAGGAACTTCTTGGGCTGCCAGAAGATTAGGATGCAGTGTTTGTCACCTGGAAGCTAGCTGCTTGTGGAAAGGGCTGTCCTGAAACCCCTGCTCATTTTAATCCTCTTTCCCCTCTTATTACCTGCTGGGGCCCTTCTGTGCTGTGCCAGCCCATGAGAGTTAAGATCTAACTTCATGAGGGAAAAATTCAGCATTTTCTGATAATCTGAGTCCCAAACCAGCTCCCTGGAGGGACCTAACAGGATCAAGTTTTCTCTCTCCTTGGGCTCCTCCTATTACTTGTATTGGATTTTTTTCCCAGTGCCATCTAACAGGACAACCCCATCACCGACATGCAACCCAGAAGTGTCACCTGGTCAGAGCAAGGAGGGTGCTTTCCTGGAGAGAGACTGCATGGCAGCTTCAGCATCACTGAGTAGACACAGAGGTTTGACAGGCTGGTGGACACCTGCCTTTGTAAAACACAGCCTTGCAAGGCTGCTGAGAGACTTGGTCTGGTTTTGGCAAGGATGGTGTCACACAGCTGCGTGTGTGACCATCACCAAGCATTTTCCTGACCTCCAGGGGACAATGCCACAGGGCTGGTGGGTCTGGGTTATCATGCCTGCCCTGCAGCAGGTGACTCTCATCCCCATCTCCCTCTCCCTCTGGGTATTGCCACATGAGCTCACAGGCTCTGTGCCGCACGGCACTCATTTTGCCAGCTCCTGACAGCCCAGCCGGTGCTGCTGTGCTCCCCAATGCCTGTGCCAGTGGCTGGTGGGGCTGGGCAGGATGCCCACTGCGGGGATCCAGCAGATCCACTGCCTCATCTCCTGGCAACAGTCCTTCCGTAGCAACTGCAGAGCCGCTGAAGGGAGCAGGAGCCGGAGGGCTGCAGCCAGGGAGGAGGAAGAGCAGGAGGACTTGGCAGACCCTCCAGGTACGTGTGGTTCTGGCTGGGCAATGTCTGTTGCTGGGTGCTGGCTGGGCTCCACCAGCATCCCCAGTCCAGCCACAGGACCACTAAGGCAGTGCAGGGTGAAGCATGGCCACTGGGCTGGGTGCAGCTCACTCATGGGTGCCCAGGGTAGCCAGGAGTGCAGAGTTGCATGTGTGGGGCTGCCAGCTCCCAGCCATGACACGGGCAGTGGAGGGCAAGTAGTAGGTGTCCCCCAGGCATGCCCATGGCCTGGCCAGCCTGCCCAGTGGAGCAGGCACTGGACTGGTGGGGCTTTCTCTGAGGACATCCTTCCCTCAGCTTTGTTAAGGCCAAATCATCCACTGTACTGACTGGTGGTGTCAGCACCTGGATCCAGTGGGGTCTTCTCCAGCTGCCCCTCCACGTGAAAAGCCAGTGTCCATGGACCAGCTCTCCCAGCAGCCAGTGCGTGGGAGCTCCCCACCTTGTGATTGCCAAGGCACGTCCCTTCGGGGCTAGTCCTACTCAGCCCTTAGCCCATGTTGGTTTTTTGGTTGCATGTGAGTCACAGAGTGGCTCTGTGATTTGTCTCTGTCCTTGTTCCTTTTTTTTTGCTGCCAGCCTATGTTAAGCTGTATTGCTTTGCACTCTAAGTTGCCTGCCCTTTGTCTTACCAGTGCCTGCACCTGTTGAATGCAGACGAGTGCACTCCACCACTGTAGTTTAAGGTAAGCTTTATGGTGTTCCCCTACCTCTCCAAAACCCTCCTGATGCACATCCCCTCCAAACGATGCCCATGAGTGGGTGCATCTCTTGAGCTGAGGCCGTTCACCTCCCTGGGAGCAGAGGGCTGGACACCGACATCTGACTAAGGTTCAGGGCTGGGTTGTAGCATGGGGATGGTGGCGACATAGCCAGGTAAACCATGAGCAACTCCGCACCCCTCTGCACAAGGCTCTCGTACAAGACAGGGACCCTTGCCGCTGCCTGCATTTAGATATACTATCGCCCTATAGCATCCCCCTAAAGACTTGCTATAGAAGGTGCCTTTTCATTAGATCTGGTGTTCTCACCCTTTCTGCCACTGCCACCCTTCTTTCTCTGTACCTGGCAGCACTGCCATGCCAGCAGGGTGTGAGCGTGTTCCTCATTGGGGCTGCAGGCTCAGGCTGCCCCATCTCATGCCACAGCCAGCTAAATATGTGCAGAGAGCTGGAGCGAGAGCTACAGCTTGCAGAGACACAAACTGCCAATGCTTTATCTCAGTACTTTCCTCCAGGATGCCTCAGCAGCACTGTCAGAGTTTCCTTCCATTTTAGTCTAAATTTGTGATACAGTCAAAGCTGGAATTGAAAGCTCTTGCTTGGGCCCAATTAAAATTGTTTTGACTCTTCAGGTTGCTTTAAAAAATGTTCATTTTAGTGCTGCTCAGTTCGAAATTTTTTTTTGTGGTTTCTGGCTGTGCACCTGCCCCTTTGACCTCTCTCACTGCAGGAAGAGCTGCTGGGGTGCCAGACATCCCTGGGGCAAGCTCCTCAGGTGAAGGGATCTTCCCAGTGAAGAGTAAGAGCCCCTACACTTACCACTGCACAGTGTCATCCTGGTGTGCTTCAGCAAACACCGTCTTCTGTCTGCTTTGATGATGCATTTTTCCAGAGGAGGAGGGACGTCACCAGAGATGGGTAACTGAAGGTCAGGCAGTGTAGACTGAGGAGGAAGGGACTTCTAGTGGCAAAGTGTCAACCTTGTCTCACCACCATACCCCTCAGCTCTAGGGAATGGCCCTTGCATGTGGTCCTGCAGGTTCCCCTCTGACCTGTCTCTTCTCCCAGAGGGGCTGCTGAGCTCCCCATTCTACGGCATTTGCCTTTACAGCAGTCTATCTGTCTGTCTGTGCCGACAACAGGGCTCATTTTCTTCCTCTCATTCTGCTCTAGCTTTACTCTATGTCATGTATTTCTGCAACACTTCCTGTTGTACCATCCGCTCCACCTCCTCCTCCTCTGTCCACCCTTCAACGCACGAGTATGGCAGCTAATTGCCTGGGACACATCCACTGACTCACAAACCCTGCAACATTCAACAAGAAGAACGTAGTGACTGGCATGACTTGCCCGTTTTGCATGACTGGTATCTCTTGGCCCATCTATCCTTTGTGTTTATCAGTCTAAAATAAGAGTCATGTCTCTTCCTCCCAGGAGTGTTGAGAGGATTAATTAGTTAATGTTTGTACAGTGCTTTGAAGAGAAATACCAAGCAGTATGATGATAGGAATAGAAATGGATCCTTTCATCTCATCTCCTTCCTTTTTTTCACATGGGCTACTGGTAGCAGCCGATGTGCTCTTCCTTCACTAGGTCACCTGGTGGGGATGTTGTTACTTCTTGTTGGAGCAAAAAATCACCAATGAGGAGTAAATAAAAAAGCAGAGAGGAGATGGCCAGCTGAAGAAATCAGCAGGGTTCAGCTCTGATGGGCTCTGGGCATGCAGCTGCATGCCATAGCACTGGGAGGTTGCCACCAGCTTAGACTAGCTCTGAGCCTTAGACTGGGCATGAACTGTGCCTGCGATCTCTCTGGCTTGGGTGGGAGGGCGAATTGCAGCTTTACTCCCGATAGGGAGCCTGGCTCATTAGCTGCCAGCAGATTGGCTACCAGATGGCTCAGTGGAGATATCTACCCTCTGGATAAAAGAGAGGTGAACCCTCGCAGGATGACTTAGGCCAGAAGGGCATTTGACATTTCTCAGAGAGGCAAGGATGTCCTCCTGTAGATAGGCTAGTGCAAGACCTCATGTGGCTCTAATTCTCCCAGAACCAAGGAAATCTTCCTATCAGAGAACAAGCCATTGTTGTCACACTGTGACTGTCCGATCCAAGATGTCTCTCACTGCAGGTCTTACCACCAGCCGGGATGGGTTTCTACATTCCAGCCTCTCCACCCTGCTTATCAGTCTGGTCTTCTTTCCTCAGCTCTCCAGCTCAAGATATTTATTTTTTTTTAAAGCCTACCTTTCTCATAAAATCAATGTAGCACAGACAAGAGCAAGGGGCTGAGTGGGAGACATAATCTCACACTTTTTGACTGGCACTTTGGGAGAGCTGGACCAAGGTATTTCTGCCAAGTGGGCCCCTTCCCGGGAGCTAGACAGCAGACATGCCCAAAGTGTAGGACAAAACTGTTCTCTGGGTTCCCACTCCTAAGGGAGTTTGGGTCTGATACAGTGCCACGAAGGGCTGGAATTAGAGTGGAGGACACTGCTGGGACAGACATTTCCTGTGCACAGCGGTACAGCACAATGCTCATACTCTCTTCACAGGGTGACTTGCTCCAGAGAGTGCAAGTCAGCACTGCAATTGAGCCCCATTGCACCAGCGTGGCTGGGGAACGCTCCCACATTCACTCCCACTTCCCCCACCTCAGCTGCACCCAGACCCTAAACCACCCTAAGGACAGGAGCCATGCAAGAACAGCGCTTGATTTTCTGCACACCACGTAGGTGCACATGCTGGGGAGAGGGAGTCTCCTGAGTCTGTTCTCAGAGTGGCCGGGCTGCCCACGCTGCTTCCCATGCAAGCCCAAGGCTAGTGCTTGGCAGCCCAGGTCTGTGCTGAGCAACCAGCAGCTGTCCCAAACCTGAAAGACTGGGATGACATCTCCATCACACTGGGGAAAGGGAGGCTCTGGACACCAGCACACTGCAGCACTTGCAGCCCAGGAATCCGCAGGCTGCAGCCCTTCTTCACTGGCCCAGTATTCATCAGGTGGTGGAGCTGGGATTTGGTGGCCGGGTCTTGTTAAAACTGCTTTTGGACATGGTGGCCATTTTCTGTAACAGTTCCAGAGTATTTTTTGTAATTTTTAGCAAAATTTCTCTCTGGAATGGCCAGTTGTCTTCACTTACAAAACCCACATTTTTAAATGGAAATCTCAGCATGATTTTCTCATGGAAAGAATGAAATTTTCTAGTGTGGAATAGTAGTGCAGGAAAGTGTTTCACCCACAGGGCCATCTTTTCTTCTTTATTCCAAACTATGCAAGAAGGAAACAAACTCCCATTGTTTCACTAATTTCTTCCAGTCATCTGTGCCAACTGCCCCGCAAAGCAGAGAGCTCTGAGGAAGGTTGCAGCAGCTCTCCCCATCCTGGAGCAATACAAGGGAAGGTGGGCAGAGTTTCCTTGCCTGACCAGGAGAAGTCCAGCACGTTGCGCAGCAGGATTGAATTTCAGTCTAAAGAATTCCCACCAGTTGTGCCCCAGTCCAGACTCCATCTCATTGTACATCAATAGTGGACAAGCTCCGACTTCATCTGGGCTGAGGAATCTATGTTGCAGCTAGTGATGTTAATTAAGTGGTAACTAGACTGATGGAGATTTATTTTCAGGCTGCCTGCTAGAAACTGCTTATACACATCTGGGAAATTGAAAATGCTCTTTTCCTGTCTTCTCCAAAGCAACAGTCAATTATTGTGGTAGCCTGTAGAAGCTATGGTGTAGGCTCCTCTGCACAGCGCTCCCTCAGGGCCGCACAGGAAGCATCTCTTCAGCCAGAGTCTGAAACCTGGTCGTCATCTCCCTCCATCCCAGACCCCGATTCAGGCAAGCAGCCCTGAAGCCAGCTGGGGGTTGCCTGGGGTGGTCTCCCAGTGCTCCTTCCTTGCCTTTCTCCCACTCCCAGCTTGCACAGCCCCAGGGAAAGGGAGGCTGCTCGTGGGTAAGGGGACCTTGAAGTCTGGAAAACAGGGGATATGGTCAGCACAGGGGGCAGATAAGGAACTTCTGGGCTCAGCTCAGCACTCAGGCCATGCATCACCACATCCCTGGGAGTTCCTTCCACAGTGGAGACCACAGGAACTTGCACTAGGGAAAGTTCAAAAGACTGGAGGCCTCTCCCTGTCTCCATAACTGACCTTCCCTATTGCATGCCTCAGTTTCCCTGAGTGAGGGTGGTGGGTTTTGCACTTAATAGGGTTCATCCTGTTGCTGAAGTAGAGGTCAGCAGCACTCACTTCCAGAACCAGTGGCTCCAGTTGCTTGTAGGATGCTCTGGTTTTCCGCATCTCTGCAACATGAGCTATTCTTTGACATGTTCTCCTCCATACGGCTTTGTGCACAGTCTTTCTATCGGTGTGTTGCACAGCAGACAGATGTACGGAGCCACTGGACTCTTGAGACCTGCTTGCCTGCATGGGGCTAACTGGACTCTGCTAGGCTGCCCTGGAGAATTCCCCTGTTTCCTGGACCGGGTGGGCTGTGAGTCCCTGGGGTGGGACCAGACCCGTGCCCCACACCACCCCCTGTTTGAGGGAAGACAGATGATGCTAAAGGGGTCCGGGCTTAGGAAGAAGCAGCAGTTGCCTAGAAAAGCACCAAAGGGCTTTGCAGCTTAGCCTTCGTGCTGGGGCTACAGGACCCATCTGCTCCCTGTCTCAGGCAGCAGCAGAGGGGAGGCCAGCATGAGGAGCAGGGAGAACAAGTGGCACTTTGCTTTTAGGTAATTTTAACCCTTGAGTTTCAGGTGACCTGCAAACAAAGCCCAATAGCCCCCACACAATCTCCTGCTTAGTACCAAGAACGAGCACAGCAGTCTCCCATAAAGCTTTTTTAATCTGCTTTCTTTAAGGTGACTGTTCCCACAAGAAAGGGAGGGGGAGGCATGATTAATTTTCATTAGCCTTGTAAATAATAAGCTTGTTTCCACTAAGCTTGCCCTGTAATTAGGGCTCTGGTTCCAGGGCCCTACAGAAGGAAGCTGAGATTTGCTATTGACTCATGGGAAACCTGGCCAGCCTGGGCATCCCACCCTGGGCCAGGAAAAGGAAAGTGGCTTGGGCGCCCTTGGAGAGACAGAGCTTCCCCTTGCTTCAGTGGGCAAGGGAGTGAGAGAGAGTAGTCCTCTGAGGTGAGAGGGAAAAAGCCACCCAACAGAAGTGTAGGCTGAGGTTTGCCCATCACAAATGCCCATCATTTGTGGGACAGTGTGAGCATTTTTGAAACTAGAAGGCCTACTACTCCCCAAGGGTGAAAAGTATGTGCTCAACTCCCTCGCTGACATGCATATACACCAATACACACAGCATAGGCAATAAAGCAAGAGGAACTGGAGATCTGTGTTCGGCTGCAAGGCCACCATCTCATTGCAATTGCTGAGACATGGTGGGATAGCTTGCATGACCAGAATGCTGGCATGGCCGGCTGTGTACTTCTTAGGAAAGACAGGCCAGCAAGGCAAGAGCAACTGGAATGCATTGAGCTCTACCCAGGAGGGGGATGAGAAATGTGTTGAAAGCTTATGGATAAAAATTAAGGGTCATGCAAATACAGGTGAAAGTGTTGTGCGTGTCTACTACAGACCACCAAACCAGGAAGATGTCGATGAGACCTTCTACAGACAGCTGGATGTAGCCTCAAGATCACATGCCCTGGTGCTCATGGGTGACTTCAATGACCCTGATATTTGTTGGAAGGCCACACATCCAGGCATACTCAGTCTAGAAGGCTCTTGCAGTGCATTGACAACAACTTGCTGATGCAGATGGTGGAAGAGCCAACAAGGAGAAGCTTTCTTCTGGACTTTGTATTAATGAACAAAAAAGGTCTGGTCGGGAATGTGAAGGTTGGGGGCAGCCTTGATGGTAGTGATCATGACATGGTAGAGTTTAATATCATACGACGAAGAAGCAGGGCAATAGATAGGACTGCAATCCTGGACTTCAGGAGCGTTAACTTTGTCCTCTTCAAAGACCTACATGGAGGAATCCCTTGTGCTAAGATTGTAGGGGAGGCAAAGAGAGCTGGTTAATATTCAAGCATCGCTTCCTCCAAGCTCAAGATAGGTGTATTCCTTTGTGTAAATCAAGTAGAGGAGGCAGGAGACTAGCATGGATGACCAAGTGTGGCCAAAAGGGGCTAAACTGCAACGTTTAACCAAGTGCTTTATTTGAACCTCACTCACAGGTTTGACTGTGAGGCTCAAGCAAGCAATTTATTGAAAATCTAATATGCCACTAATGCAGGTTTTTATGGATACGATGGAAGAACGCACTATTACAATCTAAAAGCAAGGATACGCTATAACAAACTAGAAAGCATGTTCAATATTATATGTGTGTTAATCAGCCATGTTTACTAACTGACAACACGTAAATATTCCCTTAATCCTCCAGATAAGGGCTCTCAAAGCTTGAAAAAGTCACCTTGGCCAATGTTCTGACCAAGGGGGAAGGGTCTCCATACAGCTGAGCATTGGAACTCCCCATTTGTAAGCTAAACCTTAGGACTTTTAAACCCCAGTGTACATAACCGATTGTATGGTTGTTGGCTGAAAGCCTCCAGGTGGTTGTGGCAAAACTATGCCTGATTGGATTATGCTGGTTGGATACACAAAAGTTTCAGCTGAAATCACCACTGAAGCCCTCCTGGCTCTCTTTTTCCTTACTTTCTCAGGAAGCCGAATAGGGCATACCATTCATTGAGGAATTTCAAATCTTAGCTCAGGTTTCAGTTCCTTGTGTGGTGCAGCATTGTACTGGTTGACCTGGGATGTATGGACAACTCAGGGCTGAGCTATCTACACAACTCCCCATGAGTCGTCTCCGTGTAGATAAGGCCATAGATAGGCAATCCAAGGCTGAGTCGCCTGCACAACCCACCCTAAGTCACCTGCATGCACTGGATGTTACTGAAACTTGC
>VWZK01010769.1:997-23812 GCA_013396935.1 Baryphthengus martii
GATATTGAGGTGCTGGAGCAGGTCCAGAGGAGAGCAACAAGGCTGGTGAAGGGACTGGAGGGAAAGTCTTATGAGGAGAGGCTGAGGGAGCTGGGGTCTATTCCAGCCTCAATGATTCTATGATTCTATGATTCTATGACATTGAGATGAGAGGAGATAGTCCAGGCTCACAGAAATACTTTCTTAATATGTAGTTACTGATTAATATTAAATGTACAGATGCAGACATAATGAAGCAGGAAAGAGACCTAAGTCTTCTGCAAATTTTGGAAGCAGATTTTCAACTTTTTTTGAAAAGCATTCATTTTCCTGCACTGTCTTTCCCCTTACAATGACTGTTTTTCTTGAATATCAAATTCAAGATCAGCTCAACTTCCAAGGTACTAATTGTTCTTTTATAGTTAGAGTTCAACAAGAAGAATTTCAGGTACTTCATAGAATCATAGAATCATAGAATTGTTGAGGCTGGAATAGACCTCTGAGATCATCAAGTCCAGCCTATGACCCCAACATCACAACACCTAGCTAGACCATGTCACTAAGTGCCACATCCAATCTTTCCTTAAACACCTCCAGAGATGGAGACTCCACCACCTCCCTGGGCAGTCCATTCCAGTGCCTAATGACCCTTTCCATGAGGAAGTGCTTCCTAAGATCCAATCTAAACCTCCCCTGGAATGGGACTACTTCTGTGTCTTTTTATTATTACACAATGCTACAAAATTTCATACAGATGCAATGACAGGATTTGATGGAATCATGATATGATTTTATTGATGTTGCTTTAAAACTCACTATAAGTTAGTAAAGGAGAGATCCATTCTATAGCTTTGTTAACTGTCCTTCATATTTTTAGTTCAGTATGTTCCTGAAATACCTCTTACTTGTTAGGTACCAAAACACTGACAAAGTGATTATGATTTCTTCTTTAAATCGATTGCAGTTCCTCCAGTAGGGCTAGAACACATGTAGAAACTGTGTAGTTCAGGTACTAAAAGCTTGTATACAGTGGGTGAAGTGTCCTTAGTATAAAACCTAGAGGCAACACTCATTTACTTCACTCAGGCAAAAGTGACAACCAAGGAGTTGTTTTGGGCATTCCATATATGTAAAAGCATGAAAGAATGTAAGTGTACATAGCACCTCTGTCTCAGTTAGCATTTACCTATAAAAGCTCAGTATAATGAGCGGTCTTTACAAAAGACGTTTCCTCTATCCAAAGTAGAGGGGACCTTTAATTATATAATAATCACACAATTTCTTATATGTCTATCCATATGTATATATAACTCACAGTACCTGCTACACCTACCATACCTGTCTGAAATAACTAATTCATTTTGTTGGGCAAGAAAGAGTGATAAAGAGGAATTTGATGAGTCATGAAAGAAGGTAAATATTAACTTTGTATTGTCTGATGTAGATAAAAACATGAATACAATTAAAAAAATTATTAGATCAGCTATTTTCAAATAGTGAAAGATGGAAAAATGTGTATACACTGAGATTTTTCGCTATAAAAAATATAAATATATGTGAACTGAGTTAGTTGCCTTTTCAACCCAAAGCTAGAATCCATAACTTACACTAACATAAAAAATAAATTACAATATATATTTTCTAAAATAATAACCACATTGTTATAATATACATTTTTTAAAACAGAGATGAAATATTTGCCTCCTTAGACTCATCAGCAGTGAGTATCTGCTACTTAGGTATGAGACATCAACGTTCTTTGAGTGTTTATAGGATTTTCTTGACCACTGAATAAGATGGTCAAGCCTAAAAGTTTCCTGGATAGCTGATCTTATCCTCAAATAGATATTCAGAATTGTCTTTTCCAAGTAGATATCTGTCTCTGAGAACTATCTTCTGATGCAGGTTTAGGTAGCCAGCCTGTCTTTTTTTCTCAGAAAATGTTTGAGGAGTTAATGGGAGTAGGCAGCATTAGAGGTAAGGAGTAGAGTGGTGGTAAAAGTAGTGCCATCATGATCATAAGAGTTTGGTAGTTAAAGCTGTCATTGGGAAACGATAGGCCTTCATGTAACAAGTTTAATGATGTTGTCAGGAAACCAGTCTGAGATTAAAAAAAATAATAAAAAATTACAGTTGTAATCATTGAAAGAAGGACTAATGACAGAAGTTACTTCTGAGATATTTATCTAGTTAAAATGGTACTTTTTATTCATATCCCTTAAGCAGTAACTACAGTAGTGCGGATGTTTTTTATGAAATACTTTATCATGAGGACCCCTTGAAGTAATATTGTGACTAGCGCACAACAATGCACATAAATTGCTGGCACAGTCCATGTCAAGTGAGAAATAACTGTCTAATTCTTTAAAAGTTTAAGATGAAGTATTCCTTATATACAATGAAGATTCACTGGAGATATATGCTCAGTTCTAGCTGTGCAGGATACTGTATTTCTGTTAGTGGACCTCAACTGGTATCAAAAGAAATTTGTGCATGACTAGCTATAGAACTGAATTTATGAACTGTTTAGCTATGCATTTTTGTATACTTAAATCTGAAAGATTATTCTATTTCTTTCATGAAGGCAATTTTTTTTGTTTAGGTTGCTGAGCTTTCTTTAGGCTTCTCTCTGTTGCTCAGCATATTATAGAAGATTTATAACAAGTTATAGAAGTAAGCATTGCACTAGGAAAGAGACTTACAAAGAAGAATTTGGTGTCTTTAAATTTTGGAGAAGGCAAAAGCTTTTCAACCTAAAAGACAAGTTTAAAGAAAGGGACTGTTTCCTAGCTCTACTACAGTTCGTTTATTCAGTATTTGTAGAAAGAGATTTTTCTTTATCATGGGAAATTTTCTGTATTTCTGTAACTAGATTTTCCACTGTGTAAATTTAAAAAAAAAAATAAACTAAGTAGCTATTTTCATAAATGTTTTGGTTTTTTTTTCTTTCTGCAGGAATAGAAAAGATTGTTAGCTGGTATAGTTTAATCCTAGCTGGCAGCTAAGCACCATGCAGCTGCTCGCTCACTCCTTCCACTCCGAGGGGAGGAGAATCTGGGGAAAAAAAAAAAAAAAAAGCTAAAATTCATGGATTGAGATAATAACTAAACTAAACTAAACTAATAACAACAATAAAATATATATAATAATGATTCTAATGAAAAATAGACAGAAATGAAACTCAAGAAAGACAAGTGATGGACAATGCAATTGCTCACCACCCACTGACCAATGTCCAAGACTTTGCAAGTGTCCGATGAATGCAAAGTTTCAAAGCAAAAGACAAAATTAGTTGGAAGCAAAAGGGTGCATAAGAAATATGGATTTTCTACATCCTATTGACCTATTTTTGCTGTCAAGTCATTTGAAAATGTTCATAAATCAGTCCTATTTTTTTGTCAGTATTGTGAAAGAGTTTGATTAAAGAGCTTTACTAAGAATGGATTTGGATTAAAATACAATTGCACTTATTAAGACTTTTTTTAATACTTGATTTTCACAACTGATGTGGAGGAAATTTTCATGTTAATGCTGTTACCTAAAAAGTATTTTCAGAAGGGCAAGAGAAGTTATTATAACAGAAACTTATCAATCCCATAGGATACTATAACAGTACAGGCTTGGGACCTTATTGGACTAAGTCACTAGTTACAAAGAAAGGATGTTAAAACCTGATTTACTAATATTTTGGAATCACACATGGTAAAAAGGAGAAGGTAGAATAGCCTAGGATAGAAGGTTCTTAGATCTGAATGTTTTTAAAACATAGCCTATTACTTCAACAAATTGAATAAATCTTGCCAGAGGATGTGAGTTCTCTTTAGAATAATAGTTTACTAGACTTAAGAATTGGGGCAGCTGCAATCTAGGAGGTTGTGTTGTTTAAATGGAACAGGACTATTGATTTGAGGTTTACTGAACACAGTCGGGTGTGGTTTTTGAAGAAATGTCATTAAGCAAAGATCTTTTATGTTCTTAAATCAGAAAATTAAACACTGTCTTCAAACTTCAACAAAAAAAATGCTGTTAAACTTAAGCTCTCTGTTTATCTTTTACAATATAATCTGTGAAGAAGTGGACAGTGGAATCTTTTGAACCACAGGTATAATCAATTTTTTAACATATATATTGCTGCTACTTCACCTGATACCCTATGGCAATTATGGAGATTTTAAGATTAAAAAATCCTGAGAAATCTAGGTTGATCTTTGTCAAACTAAGAAATAATGCAGTGTGGACTGCATTTGAATTAAAATATATCTTCTAAACAAGTTTTCAATTTTCTTTATAAGATGTAAAAAGATGAAGAATCTTTGCATTCCTTGGGAACATTATTCTGGTGGTTAATCACCTTCACAGTTAGAAAAAGTATGCTGAATCCTAATTTGAATTAATATGAAGCATGAAACATAAACCTTTGGCTAATGTTTCTTTTTTTTTTTTTCCCACTCTTTTTTTTTTTTAGTCTTCTGCAACTAACTTGCTGTAAAGGTGCTATAACCGTGCATGCAAGTGTATTGTCCTTTATTTATTACTGGAAATCAAATTATTTCTGCTACATTCTTTCTACTATTTGTGTTGTAGTCAGTGACTGCACACAAGCTTTTCAATATTCAAATTAGTCCGTAAGTAACAATTTTTTTTTCTCTCCTTGTTTCTTCTTTCTTTCTCTAGTTGATAATTTGATAATTTTTTGATCTTCAATTTACAGCAAATATTTCTCAAGTTGGATTACAAATAGTCACTATCCATCAAGATTACTTTTGTCTTAAGTTTATCAATTACTTATAAATTACCTGAGATCACAATAGCAACCCTGATATGGATTGCATAGTTATACAGTTATGACATATAGAGTATCTAAAAGTGATAAATGAATAACAGAGGATCAAATTAACTACAAAACCCCCCACAACTTTCCCCAAAATACATTTTTCTTCTTTTCACCCATTCCAAGTTCTTATTTGTTCACATGAAAATATCTATAAAACTAAAGTTAAAGTTTTTTTAAAAAAAATAACATCGTAGAATCATAGAATGGTTTGAGTTGGAAAGGAACTTAAAGATTATCTAGTTCCAGCCCCCCTGACATTGAGTTGTAGATACATGGGGGGTATGATCCAGAAGTGCTATTTACAAACAGTATTTTTCAATATTTTGAGTTTTATTTATTTTTAAAGTATGAGAATAAACTTTACCTATAAATAATGTATGATCTAGATATGAAAAAACTGCAATAGCAGAAGAGTGCAATAATCAAGAAAACAGATTAAGAAGATTATCACATTTGTCCTCTTACTGATTTGAATATATAGATATTTCTAAGTCCTTACTCAAGCAAAAATACCAATACACATTTTATTGGAGTAAAGCCTGGAGGAGAAGGACAAGAATTAATATTGTGGAAACAAGCATCTTCTATCATCATCTCTGAGCCAATGGAAAATCTCAGAAAATTTCAGCATAGTCTGTATCACCTTGGTTGTGGATAAAGGGAAAAAGCTCATTATAGGGTAGATTTTTATAATGATAGGAAGAAATGATGCTTATTTGCAGATACATCAAAAGGAAAAGACTGTTTATCCCTGCACTTTGGAAACACTGAAAGATACCTCTGCACTGTATTCTATTCCAGACTTCACTGTGAGTGTAAGCTATAGTGAGGAAAGAAAAACAACTAAGCATTTGTTTGATGCTGCATGTTACAGGTAGAATTTAGAAAAATTAATAAAATGTATAGTTAAACATTTCAATATTCAAACCTCAATACGATGAGAAAATTCTTGTTAACACTGAATCTTTACATCATATTTTCAGAATATTTTCCTTACATTAAGATCAACACTAAAAAAAAGAAATATAATCAAGGGTGGAATAAAGACATTGGTTATTGTTTCTTTCAGGTTAATTGTCTTCTAGTGACATAAAAAAAAAGTAGAGCTCTCACAAAATAGTCCTCAATCCAATAAACATGTCATTAAGTTTAGGTGTAAGACAATTGTAAGATGTACCTTTCCAAAGGACCTTTTATTTCCTAGAACACATCTAATTTTCTAGAAGCTTTTCTATATAATTTTTTTTTGCATACTGACAATAGAAATCTCATAATTAGTTAATCAAAGTGAGCTCATTTGAATTTTTCCAAAATTTTTCATCATCAAACTTCAAAATAAAAATGTAGGTAGACACTTAAATTTACATAAGACATATAGAATCTAAGTAGAATTAGAACCTTAAATAGTTTTGGACTCCTTCGTCTCTGAAAAATCCTAAATAGTATTTTAAAACATCTTTAAAACCTAAATCTTAATACGGTGAAGTACCAAGTAGTTAAATAGTTTCAGTGGTTCATTTAATCATTAGTTTTTGATTACAAAAAAAGCCTCAAATCTATGCTCACTCAGTGTAGCGTAAAGATTCATTTAAACACCTACATATAGAGAGGTGCTTAGCTTCCTTGCCAAATTAAGAGAACTTTAAATAAATTAATGTTATATATTTGTGTATTTTATGCAAGGCTACATGCAGAGCTTATGTACTTAGGCACATATGTATATGTCTACATGCAGAATGACTTTTTAACCCACTAAATATTTTTTGTTCTTCATTGTAATTATTGGTTTTGGTAGAAAGTTAAGTTGGAAGACCAACCTACCATCCACTTCCTCATTCATGGAAGGTGCCGTGCTTTTTTTCTTTTCTAGTTACAATTTCCTCAATCTTTGCCATGACTGTTGAATTAATCACCTGTGAAGTTGAGAGAATGGATAGCTTCTTCTAGGATGTGGTGATTGGCACAGTGGCAAGGTATTATTGCAGCATGGTCTTAGACTCCTTGTCATGTTATTTTTCTGAGGCATTAAAGGATGCTTTTCTGTTTCCCAGAACAAGGCACCAGAAGTGATCTTCACAGTTCTCCTGTGATACAGCTCACAGCTGTGTCACTGGACTGGTGAGTGAAACAAAATTGATCAAACTGTATCACTAATTACAACCTTGGGACCATTGGTCTTTTAATTTATCTAAAATAAAAGAATGTTGATAGAATGAAGAACTATAAACACAAAAAGACCAATTGATTTATTACATCTTACGTGCTGGTGATATTTGTCATGTGTCAAGAAAGAATATTTAATAAAGTTTTATTTGTCTCCCTGATTCTCATTACTTCAGCTAATGCCTAGAAAGAAAAAAAATAGGCCAAATCTTAGCGATACAACAGTGCTCTCTGGTGGTGTGAAACAAAGGCATTTTATCCTCTGCAGAAAACTTAGAAAAGTCCAGTACGTAAGTCCTTGAAGACAGATAAGTGACAGGAATTCTCAACATGTTCCCTAGTGATAAGAAAACTAGAGCAATAAACAACTTTAAAACCACCAAGGCATGAAATGTGAAACCTGGCTTAGTAAAGGTAATGTAAATAAAAATATTAGAAAATATTTTTTCTTGTCCAGCAGATGTTTAAGCTCTTAATGCGCATAAGGAACAAATTCCTTCATCATGCAATGTAAATCCAATGTAAATCCAAAAAGTGAGAGAAATATACTGCACATTAGTATATTTTACCAAGAAAACATTTTGAAACATAAGAAATATTTTCCACTTTTGGGTTAATTTTTATTGCTTTTAAGTGGGGAGAGGGAAGAAAACATCCAAAAAGAAGCTTAGCTACAGGAAATATATTGGAGAGGTAAAAGAGCAATTACAAACCAGAGTAATTAAGCTGCTGAGTTCAAAACAATTTCCTTTGCTGTTTTCACACAAAAATTGTGTTTTGGATATTGATTATATAGAAATACTTAAAATATAAATTGGTAAATAACCCCCACAACACTGTGTTCTACCACTTTTTAGCCAGCAAGTAGATGAGGAAATTCATCATATTAGACTGTGGTTGGTGTGCAGTTTGTGTAAGTCAGAACCTGTGCAATTTAATATAGTCTCCCAACCAAATAAGTGCTTAATTATTTCCTTTTTAAAAAGTCTAAATATAGGTCCTGTTCCCCTAATTACACTATCAAAGTGAAAAAAAAAAAAAAAAAAAANTACAAATGCAACACAGAAAAAAAAAAAAAAAAAGAAAAAGGTTTACAATTAACCTATCTTTACAATGGTCGGTGGATTCTATCCATACCGAACTAATAATCAGAAGTTTCTGCTGTAGGTCTTTCCATATTGTACTCCAATATTCTGTGTTTAGTTTTTTTTTCTGTGGGTTGGGTTTTTTTTCCCCTTATTTCTTTTTTGTTTTTTTTAGTATTCCTTGGAGCCGCAAAGACATAACATATTACATAGCAAAACAGTAAGAAGGAAAGGAAAAGACTGAAGTCACAATTTTGCATGAAATGTAGCCCAAATCCCTGATCATGAAGATATTACTATCTAAATAAATTTCTGATGTCTTCTGTCTGAGGTTAAAAAAAACCTCATGCTTCCAGTGCTTTCTGAGATCAGAACTATTCTGAAGTTATTCTATATGTCTTGAAACAAATATGTTTAGTCCCGGTACTGGGATACTAGAAATAGTTTTATTGATACTATTGAAGTGTTAAAATGTATGAAGAAAGTGTTTGCCAGATAAAGAGAACAGACCTAAGAATAAGAATAATGCATTTTACATACTTATAGATGGGACTTTCAAGAATTTCTAGAACTACAGGAGGAATAGAGGCACAAGTAAAGACTCTTCCCTTCAAGGAGCAAAGAAGAATGTACATGAAGTCAATCTCCATCTTGGAGTATACTCAGTGGAAAAGTAAATATGCTATGCAGACTTTGAATTGCACATGTCTATGTAAAGTAAAAACGTGGTATTATACACGATTTATAAAATATTGTAACGGTCTTGAAAACAGTGTCTCATTCCTCCCTCATCCTCTGATAAAACAGAATGATTAATTTACAATGAATCATCCCTAAGGCCAAGTACTGCATGTTTCATTTACATTAAAAAGGTTTGGGAAAAAGATCAACACAAAAGATAAAGAAAAGAATGAAGAGAGGAGGTGGAAACAACAAAATGAGTAGATACATTTGGGATAAGATATGTAAATCATCACAACGTATTTCCTACTGGAAAGAAAAAAAAATGGCAAACAATGATATAAATTCATAAAAAGAAGAGTGTCTGTGTTGAAGAAATGAAAAAGAGTGAATAGAAAAGCATCTTTCCAAGGTAACATTAAAAAGGTAAGGTTAGATAGATTGTCAGTCTGTTGCTCTACAGGTGCAACAGTGGGTTTATTGTTTTATACCTTCCCCAGATTGTTTTCTACTTACTATCAATTACCGTCAGTAACTCAATCTTAAATTTGCAAAAAAAATTCCAATTTTTCACCCATAAACTAATTACAGAATCATAGAATTATTAAAGTTGGAAAAGACCTCCAAGATCAAGTCCAACTGTCTACTTAACATTATCACGACCACTAAACCACGCCCTGAAGTGCCAGGTCCACCCATTTTTTTAACACCTCCAGGCATGGTAACTGCACCATCTCCCCGGGCAGGGGATGTTTCAATACCTCACCACTCTTTCAGTAGGTAATTCTTACCTAATGTCTAATCTAAACCTTCCCTGTTGCAATTTAAGCTTCTTGTCCTATTGTTAGTTAATTGGGAGAGGAAATCAACATCCACCTCATTACAATCTTCTTTCAGGTAACTGTAGAGAGCAATAAAGTCTCCTCTCAGGCAAACAGACAAAATTGGTAGTTTTGGCCCACCACTCTTTTCTTGAGTATTAAATATAGTTACCTTTTTAAGGAACCTGTGTCTTACAACAAGATTATGTGACTCAGTGTCTGTGTTTGGGAGTTGATATACCAAATTAAAGGGGATCCACAGACGGACTATTATCAGATGCCAGATTATGAAAAGACAGAGGATGCTGGTGTTGATATTTTCCAAGGTCATAATAAGCTGCAAAATAGTTTATTTATTTATGAAGGCTGCTGATAAATTGAGCTTTTCCTCTCTTGCAAATCAATAGTGGTTGTCAACACAAAAAAGAAGTTTCCTAAATGTACTTAGATTGCATAGCATGCTAGAAAAAAACAACCTCACAGCCCCCCAGTTAATCCACAGGTATTGTTAAAATGACTGTTTAAACTAACTTTAAGTATATTGTTTATGGTGGTGGCAGAATAATTTGTAATGATGAGCATGCAATGAACAGTAAGATTTTTCTAAAAATCCCACGTCAGTAATTTATTATTTGGTTTTAAAAAGAAAAAAAAAGCTACATAAGAAATTGTGGTGGGTTAGTATTGGTTAGTTGCCAGATCCCCTCAGACACTCCCTCATTCCTCATCCTCAACACAAGAGGGGGAGAAAATAAGATGAAAAACTCTTGAGTTGAGATAAAGATCACTTACAATTTCTGTCACAGACTAAACTTGCGGAAGATTAAGTTAATTTCTTGCCGATTAAAAATAGAACAGGATGGTAAGAAACAAAGACAAAATTAAAACCACAGCTATCCCAACCGTTATTCTGAGGCTTTTTCCTTCTCACAGTGTTGACCTGCTCCATTGCGGAGTACCTACCATGAGACACAGTCCTGCACAAATTTCTCCAGCATGGTTCCTCTCCATGACTTACAGTCCTTCTGAAATGGTCCAACATAATTCCCCCACAGGCTGCCGATCCTGCCAGGAAACCTGCTCTTTCATGGACACTACAGAGGCTGCATCTTCCTTCACAGCATCTCCACCTTCATTGTAGAATCACAGAAAAATCTAGGATGCGATAGACTTCCAGAGCTAATCTGGTCCAAGCTTCTGTTGAAAGCAAGACCTCAGGTTAGGTTTTCCAGTATGATCTTCCAGAACCTTGTCAGGCAAGTCTTGAATGTTTCTGGTGAGAGAGGCTCCATCACTTTTCCAAGCAATATATACCAATGATTAATTGTTCTCACAGTGAAGCATTTATTATATTCATATAGAATTTCTGCTAAGGGAACTTGTGCCCACTGCTACTTGACCTGTCACTGTGCATCCTTGTGAAGATATTCACCTATCTTCTCTGTAACTATGTTTTACCTAATGAAAGAGTATGATTGGAATATGGTTCTCCCCACACATACATGCCCAACAGTCCTGAATCATCTGTTCTCCAGGCTGAATAGACCCAGTTCCTCCAACTTTTTTTCTTCATAAGTCAAGTTCTAAAGCTATCCCAATGTCTTGGTAGTCTGCTGCTAGACTCTATGGATTTATCAATGTCTCTCTCTTAAACTACGAGCATCAGAAGAGTTTACTTTTCCAGGCATGGGCCTATCATGTGCTGAGTAGTGTGGAATAATCATAGCCCTCAGTCTGCTGGGACAGTCTTTCTGACGGATTCCTGCAAGGTGTTGTCCTTTCTTGCAGCCAGGGCATTCTGCTAGCTCGTGTTGAGCTTACTGTCCCCCAGGGCCTTTTTATCAGAGCTGCTTGTCAGACATCAGCCTCTAGGCTACAGTTATGGAGTTTATAACTATTCTGTCCCAGGTGCAAAACTTCACATCTATTTTTGTTAAATCTTATGCAATTCTTGCTGGTCTTTCTTCCAGCCTACTAAGGTCACTCTGAGTGTTGACTTTTCTCTCCAGTCTTATCTACTTCTCTTCCCAATTTGATGTAATACACGGACATGGTGAATATTCAATTCTGACATTCAGATTGGTCATAAAGATCTGTGACAGTATTGGAGACAGTACTGACCCTATGGAACTCCACTTGTCTGATTTTGAGGCACTAACTACCACCACCCTTTGAGGTCAGCAGTTTAGTCACTTGTCCATGAATTCTGCTATTCATCTGTCCGGTCCATATCTTACCAGCTCATTAGCAAGGAAACTGTGAGAGACCAGATCTAATGCCTTGTTATAATTGTATTCACAGCTCTCCCCTCATCCACTGAACTAGTTGTTTCACCATAACAGGCAATTATGTAGAGATCAAAAAATATTTATTTTAATCAGGTGTCACTAGCATGAATTTTAATCACTCAATGATGATCTGAATTATCTCACTTAATTACCTGATTATACTATGTTTAGGTATTTCTAAGACCTTTTCATATCTTAAAGGGATTAGACACAACTATAATCAGGTAACCTTTTACAAAATGAAATCATTTACTTTATACAATTTGTTCAGTTAAATTAAAAATCAGCCACTAAATTTAAATTACAGAATGCTCTTCAATAAATCTGCACTGATTTTTTTTTTTTTTGACAACACATCCTAAATACTGAATATAGAGTTAAGATATGTTATACGCAGTTGCACAGATACATTTTTATGAGTACATTGGAAAATATGTACCTTTTTATGGGAAGTATACTTATTCTGGTGCTTCAATGCTCTTGTAGGCTGGATTATGTAGTTAAACTATTTTAAGTAAGGAAGGAACTTTTCAAACTTGCATGGATGTGCACTTCTTCTGAGCTAGCTTGGGATGTTTGGTTTTATAAATTGATTTTAATTTGCAGCTACTGATCACTTTCACTTCAATGTTTTTATTTTCGCCTTTTCCTGCTGAAAGTTCTTGCTTTGCTTACAGTGAAAATAATAAAATGGCTTGTAGTGAAAATATACTTTATGGTGAAAATACGGTGAAAATACAGTGAAAATGTTAAAGCTGGGAATAGCATGAACTAGGAAATATCACTAAAAATCCTCAGGGTTCCTTTTTTAGTTCTTAAGCTAGTATGTTACTTAAGCAGATATTTAACTTCTACTCAATGCTAAAGTAAAAATTGACAGAAAAGTTAAAGAGACATGGGATCTTTTTTCTTTCAAAATCTTGTTCTGAATTTGTAGCCATTTTCTTATGACTAGTAAAAGAGTAAGTCGATAGAAGTGTGCATTTTGTCACAGGCATATATTTACTTTTCCAGTTTAGCGGGACTAAGGAACCTAGCACAATTTTTTTTTTCTCATTAATCATCTCTTTGAAAAGTTGTGTTAAGAGATGTGTTAAGTACATAGCAATGTTCAACTATTTGATCTTAACTGAATATGATGCACAAAAAAAATGCACAAGGAAATTTTTCCTTATCTCTTGAGAACTAAATGTTAAATCATAATTTAAAAATATCTACTACAGAATAGTTCAGCTGAGACTTGCTATTTCTTAATAAGCAGAAAAAAATCTGAATTTAATGTGATTAGTACAGTGTAAGACAACTGTTTATGACAGACTCTGGAAGAAAATTTTTTCTTCTATGCTGAATTCTGAAAACAAGTTTATTATTTTGATTGATACTATAAAGCTAGGATGTTTTAATGTGAATGTTTAATGATTTCTATTTTAAATGGTTTATTAATATAAAGAGACTAAACAGATGAAGAAAAGGAAAATATACCTCATCCTTTCATGACATAATGCTCCTGATTGTTCCCAAACCGTTCATGAATTGTTGGAATGTTCACCTAGGCATTTTGTCACTCTGATCACTTGTGAAGGAAAATACCAATCTGTTAAGTACTATGTCCAGAATACAGAAACCTCAGAACATAAAGAGCTCAAGAATCCAATGATTAATATTGACATACACTTCCATATACATAGAGTTTTATTGTTGCTTGTAGTTTCAAAGTGGTCTATGTTTTACATGAACAAACATATTTATTACATATCATCCCCATTTTCTCTGTCTTCCATGAAGGACTTCTGATTCCTTCCTTTTATGTCTTTTATTTCCGTATTTGAAGACAATTGTATCAGTCACCTTTAAATTCAACAAACCCACATCTTTCAGTGACTCATGATGACTATGTTTTCTAGACGGTTCCTTAGCAATTTTCATTGCTAGTCTCCTGACATTATCCAGTGTGCTTCTTTCTTCAAGAGCTATACTCAAAGTAGGCAAAGCGTTTCAGCAGATGGAATATTATTGCTAATAGATTAATAACTACTTTATGTATCTTTATTTCTACAGTTCACTATTGTATTTACTCTTTTTTAATAGTCTGCCAGTGGCCAGTAATTGTTGTCAATGACAAAAGAAACAAGGAAAGTATATGATGACTTTTTCCCAAGTATCTCCTCTAATGTTCATTGAGCTGTGATTTAGAGATTTCCTGATACATTCTTCTGGTGTAATATTTCATGTCTAATAACATGACAAAAATTCCAAAACAAAACAAACCAGCAAAGATTCTTTAACATTAAACAATAAAATTGGCTTATCAAAAATATTCTCTTCTATTCTGGCTTGAGATTCACCAATATCTAATAAAAGAAATGTTTCTTAGGCATTCCAGAAACAAATTTCTGATGACTGCTTGCCAACACTTATTCGTAGAAATAGTTTGAATGGATTTGAGATTTCTTATTTTCTTAGAGAGTATTACAGACTCTGAGCGAACATCAAAGACATCCGCAAAATTTTTTTAAACATATCCATCTTTTATGTAGTGTAATGTCTGAAAAACATCATTAGATTTTCAGGCTATCTACTGATGTCAGTCACATCTCTTTGTATTGTCACTTATGAGACTGTAATTGAAAAAAACCCCTGTAAATTATTAAAATATATAATTGTGTAAAGACAATTCTCAATTCTTTCACTAGCTTGGACACACTGGTCGTATTGGGGCCATCTTGTATTTCTTTACGATGGATTTCAGAGATCAGTATTGTAAGGCAGCATTTACCATCATCTAATTATTCAAAATCAGAATCTGAACTGAGTATAAATGGGAAGATTCTGCATGCCATTCTGGAAAAAAAATGTTACCTATGCTGAAATATTACATGAAATGAAGAATGATCTCTGATAATCTGGGAAAAGGGCATATCATACCTTAAAGACAAGGGTAGAGTAAAGGCTGTACTAGCACTGTTTTCTTCTGTAGGTAACAGATAGACATCAAAACAAAACACTTTCAATGAAAATCTTGGTCCAGTACAAGAAAGGATACATAAATCATCACATGGCTCTTTTCTTTTTCAAAAAAATTATGTCATGTTCATGTGATCAGCCATAAAGGAGACTTGGTTATAAGGGAAAAATACTGAGAAGAGTATGTCTGCTAAGTACTGACAGAGAAAATGCCTTCCAGCCTGGGAACTGTTAGCCTAGGAACTAGGCCTATGAACCAGAAGCATCCTTTATATGTGCATCTGGCATCCCTGAAGGACTGTTGGTGTCTAGAAAGCAGAGATATCCTCAGATAACATCAATAAGAAAAAATACAGAGAACTGTAACTGTGATTTATAGTCTGAAAAGTTGAAAAGTAGTCCAGAAAAAAGGAGAAAACATCATGAGAAAGCAAGAATCAGTAATTGTCATTGGCTATTCTAACTGCAAGAATAGGAAAACTGTCAGGGAAAATAAAAAATTGATCTGGTAGATCAGAAAACACCAGCATCTATTGGCTGCTTGAAGTGGTACTATCCTGCGGCCTCTTATGTCTCTACAATATAAAAATGACTTAATTTTTATCCAAAGTGGGGTTTCTCTCTACGAGAACTTCCTGTGCTGTACATCCTTTTCCCTTTCCTAAAAAAAAACCTTTGTGAACTTTCTGCATGACTTCAAGCCCTTGCTGGGGACACCTAGCGGACTCCAAACTCTGTGATGTGGATTAGTTCATTTTTGGGGCTGCTTCTGCAGTTGGTTTAGCTAGCCCTCCCACTTCTGAGATAGTTGGGGCCACTCTGGGATGGTTTGATCCCCTTCTGAGATCTGGTTACTGACTTGGTATTGTATATATTCATATAAGTAATCTTTCATAAGTATATCTGCTCATATTATTGATAAGTTGCTTTACTACAGGTAAGTTTGTAGTAAGCTGTAGTATAATATATTTTTGTTGCTGTTATTATTTATTCCTGTCATTAGTAATTGCTGCAATACTATTCATTGTTGCTATTATTGACTGTTGCACTTACTGATTGCTGCCATACTATTAGTTGCTGATACTAAGTTGCAATAATTGAATATATATATTTGCTTTATTAATCATAGGTATACTTGTCAATGATGATTTTTTTTTTTTTCTTTTTGTATTTCTGATACTCTCCAATTAAGTAGGGAAAGTTTCTGTGTCCTTGTGTCTTATGGAATGCTATGAACTCACAGTTGTGATCTCTATCACTAGCACGATGGGTAACCCTTTAGGTTGTGACACATATAAACAGACTTTATTTTTATACACAGAAAAATAAAAAAAACAGGAAACATAGAATACTACTGATCTTTGCTAGGCTACAAATTCTGCCAAGAAAAAGCAATGCAGCTTTAGAGACCATAAAGTGGTTTTTCACGTACATGTCTCCGAGTAGAGATTTAATTTTCTATGATCATTTGTTTACACCCCACCCTGAACAAACATGTATATTTGCACAAGGCATTGAAAACAACATGAGATCAGTGCAGATCAGTTATCAGTCAACTTAAATAATAATACTAAATAACACTAATACAAGCTAAATTTTAATAACTCTAGAATAGTACTAGCAAGTATTTGCTAAACAATCTAACAAAAAAATCATATTTGTTAGGCTTAGAACATGGCAGTTAAGTGAATGAGCAACTAATGCCAAAGCAAGCAAGAAGTGTATTATTTACACCTGAAGATGTTTGACAGGCAAGACTGTGAATCACCCAGTTGCAAAGCTTACAGTTACAGCAGACAAACTGCTCAGTGAAATAAGAAACTGAATAAGACTCTTGTCCTCACATTGTCTCATTCTTTAGTGGTTGTGTGCATGAATTGTACCGAGGACAGTGCAAAAACTCTGGAAACATACTTATATTGAGATGGACGCTGTCAATCAAGTGTATGCCACTGATAATGGAAAAGAGAAATCACTGTTTGGAAAAGATTCGTTATTGAAGTTCTGTCCAATTCTCAACTTAATCCATAAAACCATTTGACTTTGGCGAAGGGACAATATTCCATGTAGTAGCCTGATAAGAGAAAAAAAAAAAAAAAGAAAAAGGTAGAAAATACTGTTATTTGCTGTCAGGGGTAGATCAGCAGCTCCTTTTCACTTATTGGCACTCTAACCGCTAAGAGAAGCTCTATCTCTCCTTCTCATGCTTATCATTAAATCTGGAACCGTCATTTTCTAACTCATCTCTTTTATCATATTTCCCTATTTAAGTGTTCAACTTGCTGAAGCAAAGAAGTTTATTAACAGTGTGTATTTAGTTTACATGGCAATCAGGGGAGTGTAAAGGGATGAGAGGGGTGATACAAGAGTGACTGCTGTAAGACACCAGAAACTGCCCCCGTGTCAGACAGAGCCAATTCCAGCCAGCTTCAAGATGCACCTGCTGCTGGCTGAAGCTGAGCCCATCACTGATGTTGGTTATACCTCTGTCACAATTTATTTAAGAAAGGGTAAAAATACTGCACGATAGCAACTGTGTGAGAAAGGAGTGAGAATATGTCAGAGAACAGCCCTGCAGACACTAAGGTCAGAGAAGAAGGAAAGGAGGGAGGTACTCCAGGCACCAGAGCAGAGATTCCCCTGCAGCCTATGGAGAAGACCGTGGTGACACAAGTTGCCACCCTGTAGCCTATGAAGGACCATGGTAGAGCAGATATCCACACTGCAGCAAGTAGAGGATATTGCAGCAGGTGGAGATGCACTGAAGGATGCTTGCAGCCCCTGTAGTGCCCATGCTGGAACAAGTTTTCTGGCAGAACTTGTGACCTTGTAGGGAACTCGCATTGGAGCAGTCAGTTCCTGAAGAACTGTATCTTGTGGAAAGGACCTGTGGTGGAGCAGTTCTTGAAGAAATGCAGGCCATGGGAAGGACCCATCTTGGAGAAGGTCATGAAGGACTGTATCCTGTGGAGATATACTATGCTGGAGCAGGGAAAGAACAGGAGAAGGAAGGAACAGCAGAACTGAAGTGTTATGAACTGACTGCAACCTCTATTCCCCATCCCACTGCATTGCTCGGGGAGAGGAGGTGGAGGAGTTGGGAGTGAAGTTGAGCCCTGGAAGATGGGAGAGGTATGCAGAAGGTGTTTGTTAGATTTGTTCTTATTTCTCATTACCCTACTCTGTTTAATTGGCAATAAATTGAATTAATTTCCCCAAGTCAAACTTGCTTTGCCTGTGATGTTAATTGGTGAGTGATCTCCCTGTCCTTATCTTGACCCATGAACTTTTTTTCATCTTTCATCCCTCTGTCCTGTTGAGGAGGTGGAGTGACAGAGTGGCTTTTTGGGCACCTGATAGTTAGCCAAGGTCAATGCACCACACAATGTCATAATGAATTTATACATATTTCTGAGTAATATTGCAGATACCTGAAGCCACATTCAATTAAGGACAACATAATGCAAGCTTTTAGTGAGCTTCTATTCTTACCCAAATACCTAAGCTCAGATGTAGTTCATGATAGCAGTCATCAAATCTTCTTGCTTCTAGTATTTTCACATTAATTTTACACTAACAACTGAAAACTGAACAGATTAAAGGAATTCAAGGCTGAAAGGTAACTCAAAAGTCCACTTGATACCTTTTCAAAAAGTTTTAAATTACTCCTTGCTGATTATTCTTAATTATTTCCAGTCATAGAATTTCCATGTTGGGCATTTCCTTTTACCAAAGAAACCCACCCAACCAACTATTATTTGCATTCTATATAATATGAAAGCCATGTAATTCAATACTGTGAAAATACATGGAGGAAATTTAAAAGTATTTTGTTCAGAAATATTAAATCTAAATATGTGAAGTTTTTAAAGAAAAGGGTTCATTACAAACATGGATTTTTTTAAAGCAATATAATAATCCGAAACACTTTTCAACATCATTTTTTATCCTCATGAGTTTTTCCTTTCCATCGTATAACCTTAAATGCCAGTATATATATATATATAATTCCAAGTTAGTAGAGTAATATGTATAGGAAACAAAAAGTTATTTTTCAACAGTCAGAATAGTTCTACTGGTTCAAATGCTTTTCCTCATTTGAAATAAAGAAAACAGTGGTTTACTGGAAAAAAGCAGCAAACAACAAAAACAAAGAAACAAAGACCCCACTAACCAATATCATTTTAATAGTTTAGAATTAATTTTGACAGTCAAAACCTGCAAGAAACTTAAGGACATCTTTCTGAAACCTGAAAATCTGATTTGACTTAGGTGAGAAAGAACATAAGGCACATATGATATGTCATCATATGAGTCAGTACAATCCTCAGGTGAAAGTTAATTATAAAATAATAGGTTTATTATTTAATTATAAATTAATAATTCATAATTAATAGGTTTCATTCTTTACTTATAAATTATTTTCTATTTATTCTTGTTACAAAAAATGTAAAAATATGTTAGAAATGAGACCCATTAACTAGAATAGTTATCGGAATCAGAAAGCACAGAAACATTTGAAAGCAGAAAACACATTGAAACTCATCACTATTGATAAGCATCTAGTGTTTAAAGCAGACACTGAGGCGGGATGGAAATCCCGTGGTCCGTGTTATGTTGACATTGAATGTGGAGTAGTCTAGACCTCCCATTCTCCGGCTTATCTCAGCAGTTGATTGTTCCCGACAGAAGGATATGTGACAATGACTGTTCCCGGCAGAAGCCATCAAGGCTGAAACGCTCAGCAGGAGGTGTTCTGTGCATCCGATAACCACGCTTAAAGGTTTGGCCTACAGTCATGTCGACACACTTTAAAACTTTACACATTAATAGGAAACTGAAGTATAAATGTGGGTCCTATTTTGGACCTGAGGAGAGGTAAGAATCCAACACCAAACCCTAGGGACAGACTGACGGGTTTGTCCTCCTCGCCCTCCCAAAAGGGACGCCTTTTGGTAAGATTTGTGCCTCACCTATGCTGAGTGTCTGTCTGTTTGTTTGTTTTACCCCAGGAAATTACTTGTATTTTGAGCTATACAATGATTTCTGCAACTTAGTATATATATCACCGGTAATCTTAAAGAATCTGTGTATGTTGCAAGTGCAAATAAACTGTGTTATTCATGAATCCAATTGCTTCTAGTGAATGCAACCAGACCTACAGTATAGACTGTCCGTGTATCTGGTATCGGACCTATAATCACGGGAAAATTGTGCTATTCGTGTATCCAACTGCTCCCTCTCTGGGAACCAGACCTACAGCGTACAGGCTGTTCGTGAATCTGGTGTTGGACCTATAGACACAGTGACTACACTATTCATGAATCTTGACTACTGACCGGACCTAAGTGTGGTCTGGAGTTGGACCTATAGCGACACATCTTAATTGATGTATCTCTTAAGAGATCAGTCCAGCCGCCCCTAGCCCCTCTAATCTCTGAGGATTGGCTAGAACGCAAGGGGGCTTTTCTCTTACTAAATTCCCCCCCGCCCTTCACACACACTTCACGCAACAATAGTATGTTATCGATATCATCAGCCACAAATAGAAGGGGGTTCGCTTCTATTTTTTTCATTTAAATGTAGCCTGGCTTTATGTACAAATGATAGGAATACTAACCAGTGAGTTACTCTTGTACAAAATGTGAAGAAATCTGTACAATCCTTTGTGGCTTTTATGAATTCAATCCTTGAAGAAAATCAGAAGTTGCCTGAAGGTTCCCAAAAAATCATGTTCTCATCACTAAAAATGTCTTATTTTATCTGCAGTAATTGAATAATCAACAGGATCACAAAATTCTCAAGAACATGCTATTGACATTCCATCATATTCCAGACATTATCAGGATGGTAATTCTGTTTTGTCAGGTTGAACAGTTATTTTTCCTCTCCAGTAAATCTACTAAATTTCAGGATGAGTTACCACTGCACATGGTCTAAATAAAATGACTGTACAGATGTCTTGAACTCACTACATACCTGGTATGTAAAGCCACTGAAAATATTTCAGATGTGTAGGATACACCCTACTGATAAGACCAATTGTATTGCAAAGATGCGCTAGGCCCAGACTGTAATTAGTTTCCTGCAAACATGACCTCTGTCCGTGCAGTAGTTCTGAAACTGTTGCTATGTCTCCAATCTGCAAATCTCTGTGTACTACAAAACAAATTAGCCTGGTATATAAAGCACAGGAGATAAGCACACAAATCCTGCTTATTATGATTAACAGGATTTGTGTGAATTCCTCCTAACATGTACCTTAAAAATTTACTTCTAAGATTCTTTCTATCTGTGGTTACACTGATTGACATTAATAACTAAAATGGCTTTAAATATCATTGTTATGCAGACAGCATACGGATTTATTGCTACTTCAGGCTGATAATTCCTTCACAAGTCTTATTTCTGTACTTCAAGAGTGTTTGATAGCAATTCAGCAGTGGATATATTCCAGCAAGCTGTCTCTTCACATCTTGCAGACTAAGTTATTATTATATCTCTAACTGCTTATAAAAACTGTATGGTGACTTCTGTATTTTCCTAAAATCTAAGTAATTACCATACAGCATTGTGTCTTACAAGCATTCTGGTTTAGCATCCAAATCCAATTCTTTTCTTTTTAACACTGAAACAGTAGCATCTACCTTGGATGACTCTTTCAGTAAGTTTCTAACAAAAACATACAGGGTTCAGATCTAAGGTGTTACAATCAGTCCAATTAATTCCTTTCATCTCTTTTACAAAGAGCCCATATAAAGACTATAAGTAGTAAAAGTAAAACTGTTATTTATTTCAAGATCAGCTATTTCAATGTGGTTAATGCTTTTACTCTTTAAGATTAAATGTAATCTTATCTGTATTTCATCTTCTCCACTCTCACTTTTAAATATTTTGCTATTATGGACTTCAACTAATGGTATTTGTAATTCAGTATTTATAGGACTATGTTGATAATTTTCCTTAATTTTGATAAGAAAAGCTAAATAAAACGAGAAATGTACTTTGCAGAAGTCATAAAAAACAAATATATGAAGCTTTTAAAATAGCAATAATTTATTATTATAATAAGTAACTCTTACATTATGAGAGTAATTTAATTCACATTTGAAGGAAATTCACAAATTGAGTTTGAGTACTACTACTAGAAAATTTACCCCATAACCAAGGGGCAAAATAACTGGTAAAGAAAGTTGTAATAATATCTTTCAATTTGAGAGAAGACTTCTGCATTTTGTCAAGAGGTCGACTAATTTAGTCTGAGTTCAGAAATACTTTCAGGGGTAATAATTCAGTGAGACATAGCACTTTAGCCAAGTATTCAGCCTTGTTTTAGGAACTTTTTGAGCTAATTCAAAAAAGTCATTTGCTTAGCTGAGATTAACAGAGATCTGACCAGAATGCAGTTACCTAACTGAGGTCTATGTAAAGAATTTTTACAAGTGACCAGTGCTACACAAATTGTATGTGTGCATTATTGTATTTATATATTAAAACAAGCACAGACATTTTTTTTTTTGTCTATAGACTGTGGAATCAATGGAAAAAATAAAGAATAATAGAGATGTTGACAAAATTATATCCTGCATCATCTAGGCAGGATTGTAATGCTTTGATGTCACCTCAACAAGGATTGGTGACAGAAGAAGTCAATACAGTGTTATCTTTGCCATGCAATAAAGATATGTAAAAACTGAATAACTGTCCCAGTGCATTTTGACCGAATAACAAAGATTCAGTTCTATTAAATTGATAATGTACTTTAATACATCCAAAGATGAAATGCAATGTAAGATCTTAAATATCTTGAAAGCTGATGGAATATCTTCCTCAAAAATAAATGAATTCATGAACATAGGATTTAAATAGCAACAGGAGCTCTAAAGGAAATGAGCATATTGAAAAATGTGCTGAAGCTGAAGACTAGTGAAAATTATTTTCACTGGTGTGAATTATATGAGATTTTTGTAGGGAGTTTAGATTTATATTTGTATTTAGAA
>VWZK01010773.1:0-15213 GCA_013396935.1 Baryphthengus martii
CACCCTTAGGCTCAACTCTAGCGGGCCCTGTTTTATCCCCTTCTCCCTTTGGACCTAGTTTAAAGCCCTTTCAATGAGCCCAGCCAACTCATATGCAAAGATTCTTTTTCCCCTTTGAGACAGATGAACTCTGTTGCCCGCAGACCCCGCACAGTGTAAAGCTCCCCATGTTCAAAAAACCCAAAATTCTGTTGGTGGCACCAGCCTCCAACCTTCCGTGCAGCCAAAGCCCTGTTCCGAAAGAAGAGAAAGGAAGTGTGGAATGGCTCAAGAACAGATGGATTCTGTAATGTCTTATGTTGAAATGCACGGCTGGTTGTGTTGTTCTAGTACTTGTGCATGTGTGATGTGTAACAGCCTCCCCTCTGGTGAGCAGCATCTTGAACTGTACTGTGTACAATTCTGGAGCCCACAACTCAGGAAAGACATTGAAGTGTTGGAACGGGTCCAGAGGAGGCCACAAGGATGATCTGAGGGCTGGGGCACCTTTCCTATAAGGACAGGCTGAGGGAGTTGGGGCTGTTCAACCTGGAGAAGAGTAGGCTCTGGGGAGACCTTCTAGAGACCTCCAGCATCTGAAAAGGGCTACAAGAAAGCTGGGAAGGGGCTGTTTGCAAGGGCTTGTGGTGATAGGACAAAAGGTAATGGTTTCAAGCTGGAAGAGGGTAGGTTTAGACTGGATGTCAGGAAGAAATTCTTCACAGTGAGGGTGGTGAGACACTGGAGCAGGTTGCCCAGGGAGGCTGTGGCTGCCCCCTCCCTGGAAGTGTTCAAGGGCAGGTTGGATGGGGCCTTGAGCAACGTGGTCTAGTGGGGGGTGGCCCTGCCTGTGGCAGGGGGTTTGGAACTAGGTGAAGTTTAAGGTCCCTTCCAACTCAAGCAATTTTATGAATCTATGAATTGTTTACCAGAGTGAAGCTCTCAAAGACACAGTGCTGAGGAGACTTCAGCCAGCTGGAGGTGAAGTAGCTTCTGACCTATGAGAATGGGGAGGGGCACGCATTTCTGCCTGCCTGTTCTGTGGATCTTTACTTGTGTGTATTTGTCATGAATATGTGGTGTCAGTTCCTTTAAAATCTGCAGTTACCTCAGGGTTCCCAGTTTAATAACCTGCTTTCAGTTCTTTAACTTTGCTTACGCTGTCAGCCTCAGCATTAAATTATTTGGCTTCCTCTCCACCAAAGGTGAATATTTCTGTGCAATCTCAAGGGGAATTCTCTGAGTATAAAAGAGATGAATAAAATGTCTGAAGACAGTGTGTAGAATTCTTCAGACTTGTGTAGTATCAGCAGGATTGCATGGGTAAGAAGCTGAAATTTATCATGGAAGTACTTCCATGACAAGAAGTGATTTTGCATCCTCCAGTGAAGACTGGCTTGGTGCTTACAATATGACTCCTTGAAGACCTTTTACCTGATTTATTAGATGACCTCTGCAAGAAAAGGTGTCCAGCTCTGAAAAGACGTGCAAGACAAATACTTTTGATTTGTAGTCTTTATAGTTCAGTAGAAAAAGGGCCTTCTGGACCTCGGGGTTACATGTTTTCTTTCTAGTGCTTCTTTCTACAGTCTGAGCATGCAGTGTGGGAAAAAAAAAGGCCTGAGAATGCTCTTCTCCACGTATTTTTATGCTCAAAATTCAAGCAGTAACAGCATTAGCGCTGCATACGCAAACTTGTTTCTTTTTCTTCATATATGCCTGTGTTTGTACCTAATCTAAATGCCGTGTTGCACGGTGTCTCTCAGATACCTGTGCAGTTTCGTACAAGCCTTAGATCCCTTGGATAGTACTTTCTACACTCCTTTAATCTTGTCTGTTTTCTGCTCCTTTCACTATTGTTATGGTTTAGAATCTTTATAGATTTTTTTTTTTTTATTTTATTTTCCCCTATGACTCTGATCTTGGCATCAAATTCATTATATGCAGAAAGGGTGACATGTAGAGAGTGGTAATGAAGTGAATGTGATTCTTCAGAGGCACAAGTATTTGCCCAAGTGGTTATAACTGTGTAGGGTTGAGGCTGCAGATCAGAAGCACGAGCTGCACACTTCTTTTTCAAATAATAACCTTCCCTACATTAGGTAATTTCCAAAATTACAAGGGCTACAAAAAGGCACTTTTGTTGGAAAAATAGTGTTGCCGGAATACACGCATTTGCTTCTAATCCTGGGAAGTGCCAACACATCTGGAATTTTAATAAAACACCATTTTTATATGTTAAAGAACTATTTTAAGGATGTTACAGATTTTAAAATATAGCAGTTACAATTTCCCTTTGCTTCCAGGGCATGCACAGTGGGACTTAGGAGTATTAAGGTGACCTGGTTTTATAGGCCATATGGAAAATGGTACCAATAAAATACCTCAGAACTCTTTAAAATAGCCTAGAATAGAGCAGCATGGTGGATGGTATAAAAGTTTAATTTCTATTCTGTTTGAGATGACCAGTATAATTTGTTTGCCACCTACTTAACGCTTTTCATCGCACTCATCTGATACCTTGTATTTGTTCGATTCAAACTCTTTAGAAATTCCTGGCTTGAATACAAGCACGGGATAGGAAAGAGAGATTCTGGCTGATGAATGGATTGAGAGGAGCCCTGCAAAGGAGGACTTGGGGATATTGGTAGATAAAGAATGGGCATGAGCCAGCAATGTTGGCGCTGGCAGCCCAGAAATCCAAACCTGTCCTGTGCTGCATCAAAAGAACGTGGCCAGCAGGTCCAGGGAGGTGATTCTCCCCGTTTACTCTGCCCTTGTGAGAGCCCACCTGGAGTGCTGGGTCCAGCCCTGGAGTCCTCAGCATAGGAAAGACGTGGACGTATTGGAGCAGGGGCAAAAAGTGGTCAGAGGGCTGGAACATCTGGCCTGTGAGGAAAGGCTGAGAGAGTTGGGGTTGTTCAGTCTGGAGAAGAGAAAACTCCAGGGAGAGCTTATTGTGGCCTTTCAGTATCTTAGAAGAAAGATGAAGAGGGACTTTTTGTAAAGGTCTTTAGTGACAGGAGAAGGGGTAACTATTTTAGACTAAAAGTAAGCAGATTAGATATAAGGAGGAAATTCTTTACAGAGTGATGAGACACTGGCACAGGTTGTCCAGAGAAGTTTTGGATGCCTCCTCCCTGGAAGTGTTCAAGGCCAGGTTGGGGCTTTGAACAAACTGACCTAGTGGGATGTCTCCCTGCCCATGGGCAGGAGAGGTGGAGTAGATGATCTTTGACAGTCCCTTCCAAACCAAACCATTCTGTAAATATACCCAGGGCTGCACCATGTGATTAATTAAATGTCTTCTGCATTCACCCAAGGCGGAGGAGTGGCAGCTGGGCAGTCAGCGCTCCTGTTCTTGGGGCTGTGCTCTTTTAACTGGAAATCTTTCAGAGAGATTGCATCCTTGTGAGAGATCTACCTTTAGGGATTGTCTCATGGATTATTCAGTTTAGTTACAGGGAAATAATGCTGTGCTAATTTGAGCAACGGTGACACAGTGCCCTTTTGGAGCAGTGTGACATGACAGGAGAGCAGCCAGCTGTTTGACAGGCATCTCTAACTGACATGTTCTGCAATAGCTGAGTCTTCTCAGTCCCATCAGCAAAGGGTAAACCCTGATGATCAGTTCGTGGGTTTTGTTTGTGAAGGAGGGAACATCTGACAAAAGTTCAGATGATATTTAATATTGATGGCACAGGAAAACCCCACCAGCACCAAACACGAGATAAAATTCAACCAGTTGAAAAAAATAAAGCTGTCATTTCCTCATGTGATTTCTCATTCCTGTCTTTAGAGATGAATGTAGGGGAGGTGGAAGGTGGCAGGTTTTAGTTGACACATTGGCATCATCTAATAGGCTCAGTTGCAGTGAGAGAAAAGATGAGCTGACCTGGAACGTCTGCATTACTCTCTTGCATCAGTTTAAGGCTCTTCTGTTAGCAAAGCTCCAACAGCAGGTTGGCATCTCAACTCAAGCACTGAGTATTGTAATTTCCAGTAGTAGGTGGATTTCTTATTAGAATATGAGCCTGAGAAAGAGACAAGTCAGTAGGCTTTTCCATGCTTGAATAGCTTAGTTTCACATCTGGAGCATTTCTACTGGGGCAGCCTGTCTGGTAGAGAGGCACCAGCACTGTGTCCTGTGTAAGGTTAGAAAAGGGTGAGTGAGACTGCGAAGGACACATCTGGGCTTATTCTCTTTAACTTGGCTATTCTGTGGATGGTTTAGGCAGCTGGAGAAGATGAATCAAATCGTAGAATGCCTGGTTGGAAGGGACCTCAAGGATCATCTGGTCCAACCTTTCAAGTGAAAAAAAAATAAAAATCCAAAACAAAGAAGATTGGTTTAAGTGAGCTGGCCCAGCACCCAGTCAAGTTGAGTCTTAAAACTGCCCAGTGTAGGGGAGTTCACCACTTCCCATGGGAGACTATTCCAATGTTTAATTGTTCTCATTGTAAAGAACTTGCTTCTGGACTCCAACCAGAATCTCCCCTGGAGCAAATTGCAGCCATTCCCCTTTTTTTGTTCTATGTAACTCCTTGTGAAAAGGGAGTCTCCTTCTTCTTGGAAGCCACCCTTCAATTGCTGGGACATGGTAATAAGGTCTCCCCTGAGCCTTCTCTCCTCAAGGCTGAACAAGCCCAGATGTCTCAGCTTATCTTCACATGGCAGATCTTTCAGTCCCCTGCTCATCCCTGTGGCCCTTCTCCGGACCCTCTCTAGCCTGTCCCCAGCTTTTTTGTATAGTGGAGACCAAACCTGAATGAGCTGCTTACCTCAGTAAGACCAGTTCTCTTAGGCACAGAGGGTTCATGTGAAAAACTGGTATTTACTGTGCATGTTTTCCTGAAAACAAAAAGATATAAAGGCAAATTTTCCAGCAAATCTTCAACTCCCAGCATTTTAGTCTAATATAATGGATCAGATTAGCAAACATGGCTGCTCATACATTAACTGAAATAAGCGGGTGTGAAGAGTGACAAATTGGATTAAAATGCAGAAATTTTTCAGTGTAACTGATAACCTTATTGGTACACATGCCCTTGCACTTCACGCAGATAACAGGGGAAGCCTAATTGTCATTCAGAGGGGGAATTTTAATGGGGAGAGAAAGGCTGGCGGCTGGTTTGGGATTCTTTTAAAGAAACACTCCAGAAGGATGCGTGTCTATCAAGTGCCTGTTTCTACCAGATTTCCTAGAAGCCCAGTGTGCTACATCAAAGACAATCAGAGGGGTGGCTGGGGAAAAAAAAATTGTGTACCTGGGAATGCTGCCTTTTTTGACATTTAGCTACAGCGGAAAACAAATCACAGACCTCAGAGAAAACAGCCTAATGAGAGTATTCAGAGGTGTTGAAATAAAGATAATATTGTCTAGGTGGTGACGTAAAAGACAACTTTGTGTCTAGAATGGTAATGAGGATGCTCTCACCTTTTAGGCTCCTGACAGACTTTGAAGTAAAGAAGGGAAGAAATACAGAGGAAAGGAAAGAGCCCATGGTGGCCAGAGCACAGAGTTGGAGAGATTGTCAAATGCTGGCAGAGAGAGATACCAGCCGGTGCTGGAAATGCCCCCATCCTGTGCCTTGCCATATGTTGTAAAAAATACATACATCCTGGCTGATAGTCCCAAATGAGTGTAGTCTGAATAAAGATCTTAAAGAAACAGGTTTCGAGAAAGCCTTTTACCAATCCCCCTGGCAGAGCTTTCCCGGCGTTGCGGCGGTGTATCTGCTGGCACCGCAGCACGTTGTGATGTGTGTCTTGGTGCCTGCTGAGGATTCAGCCAGCAGCAGGACAGGTTTTGTCCTCCCGTGAGATCCTGCCCATCTGACCTCTGCTGCCTCGAAGCCCCAGGATGATTTAGTTGACTGGCTTGCAGTGCTTCCCTTGTGGCTCCTGCCTCTCCCCCACCGCAGCCGTCGGCTGAACGTGGCCTTGTATGTGGTAAGGTTTGTAAAAGCTGTGGTCAATGCGCAGCGCGCGATTGCGCGGGAGCTGTGGTGAATCCCCTCTTTTGGATAGCAGAGTGAAACCTGGGAGCTTGACTTAGAAATTCTACAGAAATTCAAGGAAAAGGATGGTTAATGGATCAACTCCACAGAGTAGCTGAGATAAAGGCTCCGTGTTTCATTCTGCTGCTGTTTCAACAAAGAGAGAGTTTCCTTTAAGTGTCTGCTTCAACCCACACGGATGGAGCTCTGCTGGTTGGTGACCCAGGAAAGCAAAGAACTTTCATCTGTGCTAAAGGAGTGCACAGGTCCTTTTTCTTCCTTTACAAACACATTTGAAAAGTATGGCTCTGTTTTATTTAGTCAGAATAATAAAACGCAGAAGGTGAGAGGTTAAGAAAACAGAGGTAAACAAGCAGAGGGAAAATGTTTTCTGTTTAGCCTAATGCAGAACATACTTTAAAAAGATGTTGCAGGTGGCAGAGGCCGCAAGGGGAGAGGCCTCTGTACAGGAGAGAAAACTGATGCCAAACGAGCCGAAGGAGCAATTCAATGACCAGATCTATGAGATCTCTTTTTAAAATAAAAATGTACAGCTATTTACTTGAACTCTGAAAATACTTGAGGCTTCTGTGTATTCTGTGGGAGGATTGTGGTTAAGTGGCCTAATCTCCATATTTTTCTGAAGGATTCTAAAAAAAATTAAATCAGTATTTATTTACTGCCTTGCAGGTGGCAAAGGTCTGCAGATTTCCTCCAGACAAGCCTGTTTCCTATTAAGAAGATGCTGATCATTGACATTTAACATCTGTACCCAATAGAGAGCACATAGTTCTCTGGGGGAACTTAGATTTGGGAAAGAGGCAAGGACCTAAAATTGTTTGTGCTCCACTGAGACATTCATATTTACTGATGTCTCAGAGATGCTCAGAGGGATTGCCTGATAAATTATTCTACTGCCTTGCTTGACTCTGCAGCTGAACACTGGAAAGATAGCGTTTTGCTGTTAAATGAAAAATCCAGGGATGAGAAGATGCCTGTCTCCATGCTCTGCCTGGGTGGTGGCTCTGCCGGCACCATCCGTCTCCCAGAGCAATACACTTGTCTGTGACCTGAGAGATAAACCCAGTGTCACAAAGTGTTCCCTGCTCCTGTCCAGCTGTAAAGCGATCATTAAAAGAGCTCTGACCTTTCTGTTTCTCTCTTTATGTAGTTTCTGGTGTGAGCCTGGAACAGTAGAGTCACAGCTGCGGAGTCGTTAGTTCCCTGACTCATTTTCTTCCCTTTGTTGAGAAACACCAGCCCCCCACCAAAAAATTCACAAACCAGTTTGTAATAGACTGTACAGATAATTCTGTATCTCTTAAATATTCCATAGTTTCTCTTTGCTCGTGTTTTGACACGTTCAGAACCATGGGATACAGTTATTTTTAATTATTTTTTTTTTCTTTCGCTTCCAGAATTTTAAAATTATCATTGGATTCTTTTGTAACTTACAAACTCGGAATTTTTAATTTTTTTTTTTTTCCTTTTGAAAATCTTTTTATTCTGCCTGTTTAATTTTAATCTTTTCTGATCCAATCCAGCTCAGGCACCCACTCTTTCTCTGCATTTAGACACTGCTTGAGGTGCAGATTTGCCATTTATCAGAGAACTGAGATATGACACCCCAGCTGCTTGGCCCTGCAAGTGATACTGGTTACCTGGGCACTGCAATGGCTCAGCTGCCTTGCCTCCCTTAGCAAGCTTTTCAGTGAGGTTTCATCCTCTGCTTATGGTTTCTCTTCGGAATCAGGGAGGGAGTCTGGCTGTCATCCGGGAGCGGGTGTCCTTGCGTTTGTCAGTCAACAGAAGGTTTTTAAATTTCAATAATCTTCTATTTGCGGAAGTGCACCTTGGGTAGAAAGCTACATTATAATCCAAAGCAATGGTCTGCACAGCTGAACAGATCCCCGAGTAAGGGATGGTCACAGGGGGAATTCGAGCGAGCCAAGTGCCATCTGAAGCAGGGCACCCACAAGTCGTACGTATATGTTGATTTTAGCCTGGCACACATAGCGGGGGTGATCTTCAGGACTGTGGATAATTCTTTATCAGTGCACTGGCAGATTTTCCAAATCATGACATAGCTTAAGCTAGGGCTTCCAGTTTTTCTTATGCCATGACATGTTGCCCTACACTTGTCAAGCAGAATATAAAGCCACAGAATATTGTTACAGACGTGGAGAAATTGAATACTAAGTTCATTATCATATCCTGTGTCACAATACCCAGTGTCTGTATTGCACACTTTGAGATAGACTCACGACTGAGGAGTGATTTTGCCCTTCAGTTGGCTGGTGGTGCAGGCTTCTGGAACCTGAAGTGGGAGTGAAGGCTTGAGGCAAAATATGTCACTTTTGTAATAGTAATTAAAATATATATACACCTGAAGAATTGCAGTTATACATTTGAGACTTTCACTTGTGATCTGTGGACAGGACGGTGAGAAGAGACTCAGGAAGGTCAGACCCCAGATATGGGTGGGGCTGAAATCTATTTGTAGCCTTTGCGCCCAGATTCTGAGGTTACCATGTTAAAGAAATACAATTGCAAATCTTACATGTATTAGAAAATAAGAAGGCATATCGTTTATGGGTTTGTTGTTAATGATGATACACTCAAGCTGATTTTTTATTTCTGTACCAGGTAAGATTCTCCTCTCATCACGTAACTGTGGGAGCTTAAGCTTTATACATGATGCTAATATTGCAAGCTTTCTGACAAAATCCCAAATATTGACAGTGTTCTGGGTAGAAGATTAAGTTGCTTCAGATTATAAACGTAATGAATTTGCAAGACCTGTGATGGCTTTCAAGTAATCTTGTTCTTCTGATTTTTTTGAAGGAGGTGTATGAAAATGAAGAGAGCAAACAGCATGTAGAATGGCACAGGAGGGAGTTTTTAATTTCTGTTGTATTTATCATTTTGCAGAACCCTGAGCTCTGTCAGACTTAAATGGCAAGCTCATTGCTAATTTCAAAGTTCACAGTGTTCTTTAATCTTTCCTTTATTTTGCTCACTCATAAATAGCATTGCAGTTTTCGGTGCCCGATTCCAGGGTTCTCATCAGCATTATCAGGTTGGCCTTGATAGGTGGGAAAATCCATCTTGCTGAAGGAGCCATGATTCAAGAGGTCAGAGCATTGTCTGTCTCTGGAAACAAGGCCCATAAAATACTGCTTAACAAAGGGCTCTATCTGCAATGTGGAGCCTCAGCATATATCTGGTAAGTGCCCGGATATCAGAGCCGAAGAAAGAAACGAAAATAAAGGAAGTAAATACCCAGCACTATTAAACACTTGCCAGCACACTGACGAGAAGAAAAAAAAAATCCGTAAAAGGAGCTACTTTCTATTAAGGCGTTTTCTTAACAAGGATTATTTCTTACTTTTTGAAATGTGCTCATGGTGTTTTCGCTTTCTAGCTAAATGGAACGAGGCACATTTTGTCAGAGACTCTTGCTGTCGTCCCTCCTTCCCCTATCCCTTTCGTACTAATAAGCTCCACAGATCCCAGAAGCAGTTTTCTGTGTGGCTGTGGCAGGTCTGTTAGATTAAATGGTCAGGGTAGATTTATAAAGGGATTTAGTATGTTTGGAGCTTGTGAGAGATTTTGAGTTTAAAACCCAGTAAGATTGATTATTCCCAGAAGAGATAAAGGTTTGGTGAAAATGAGGGAAATCTCCATTTCTAAACTGCCTGTCATGATCCCTCAAAATCTAATATAGGTAAAAGAGAAAGGTAATAGTGACTTTTTCAATCCTGAAAATGCAATCAGGTTGGCTCACTTTGGTGATACACCAACAGTTCTGTCTAGGAAGTGGGTCTAGAACCCCGGCTTCATGTAGATCCATGAATGTTTGGCTGGATTCCAGTCTAAATTGCATTCGCACTGGTAAACTAGAAATCAAAATTTCCATTGCTAGTATGGTGAGCTGGCCCACTCCCTTCATTATACCATTTATTGATGTGCCGCCCTAGTGACCAAGGCCATGCCAAACTTGAATGAATGCTCACAAAAGATGTTACCTCCCCCCCTTCTTAGAAGCCACTGGAGTTTTGTGATGCCTGTGTGTCTTACTCTTCCACACGGTCATTCACAAGTGTATTATCTCTTTGACGTGGTACTAAAAGATTCTTGAAGTAGTTTTAATGATTTTCTACTTCATATTGTCTGTATTAGACATGCATTTTCCATATGGGGACCACAACTGAAACTCTGTTGTCTTTTTTCATGGGATCGGTGTAGGTTACTATAATCGAACCTGTTTCACAAACGCTTTTTTGGTGAAGTTTGGTTTATTTTTTTTGACTAATACACAATACCAAAAGGCAAGGGGAACTTCTCAGCAATAGATAATTCTCGTAGCTTTTATGGGTACAGGGAATATAATGTTGAGTACAGTCGTTGTGCTGCTCTGGCTGATGCCTTACCTTCAGCAGTAGTGTTTCAGTTCTCTGCTACCCATCACCATGCCTCCTGAAGGCAGGAGAACCGAGTCAACATGTATATTGTTGGACTTGCCACCATTAGGGCAGAATGTCAGCCTCAGAAGACCAGTTATCAAGTAGC
Organism: Baryphthengus martii; assembly: GCA_013396935.1. Lineage (NCBI taxonomy): Eukaryota > Metazoa > Chordata > Aves > Coraciiformes > Momotidae > Baryphthengus > Baryphthengus martii. The sequence goes on from VWZK01010773.1 coordinate 10,552, forward strand.
TGGTTTAATTCGATACTGGGAATGCTTACTGATTCCCATCAAAGGTTGTCTATTCTGCTTGTATAGGAGCAGCCGCAATCAGCAGCATAGTAGCTTGTTTAAAATGATGGAAAAGTGAGATTCCTCTGACATGCATCTGTAGCAGGGTCACATGTACTAGAAGGCACAGTGGGGGCTGGAGGGACCTTCTCAACGTTCTGAAAGATGCAACGGCAGTAATTTAGTCTGTTGTTATGTACAAGGTACCGCTCCCTGCAAGCAGATGCAGGGAGAGTGGCTGCTGAAAATAATTGCTGATAAAATGCTCATCGGTTTTTTCCTGTGTCCGGATTATATTTGTGAATGGCCTTCATTTCCCTTGTCTGTGTGACCTGGCCAGTATTCCAAGGTCTTGGCTCATTGGGCCATTTAATGCCACTTTCCTTAGAGCCCCTCTGGTTTAGGAATCCCAGGAACTGGAAGAGCTCATTTAGTCATTGATCTTTGTGCTGTTCCCCTCATTTGTGTCCCAGCTTCCTCCCCCTTTTTGTGCTGCCCACCTGCCCTGGGGAGTGCAGCGGGAACCCAGGGGAAAGGGGACGAGCAAACGGGGTCCGGCGGGAAACTGCAGAAGAAGACACGGTACTTTTGTTGGAGCAAAATGTCACTTTCCACAAAAGAATTGCTCCATTAGGTAATCTTTTTATTAAAAGGTTGTCAGTTAAATAGTTAAAAGAGAACTCCTTAGGAGTACTGTTTGGGCTTTGCAGAAGGTTGGACATGGGGTGGTTAGACTGGTCTGCTGCTTGTAGGCTGCTTTTATGTTGATAAAGCCTATGCTTTTTTTTTCCCCTAATCTTGAGATTCTATGGAATATCATTCATCTCCTTTATGTATATAGCTGGCTTCTGCTTTGATTAATTGTGCTTTGCAGGGAGGGCTGAACTGTTACCCTCCAGAGATCCCTTCCAAGCTGAAATATTCCCTGGTTCTGTGGTTGCGTGTTGCAGGCTGCCAGTTCAGCTCCAGCCTTCCCTCTCTTTGCAGTCAGTGACTTTGCCCGCAGCGTTAACTTGCCTGTGCTATCTGGGGGCACCAGCTGGAGTCATTTGGAAACGCTGTCTTTCTGAAATAAGTTACAAGGTGTTTTGTTTCTTAGCATGAATTTAGCTTTCAGGGTAGTGGCTTTTTCCAAAACGATGTCAGTTTGTCTTTCATGCAAAAGTTCTCCTTCGCCTGAGACTTCATAAGCTTTACAAGGATTATTTCTGGGTTGGGAAGTACAGTCGTAACCGTTCTTCAGGCCAACACCAGCTTTGCTCTTGCATAACTTTTGTGATGCTTTTTGTTTGTTTGTTTGTAGGAAAATTTATGAAATTCTCAGGCTTCCATGTTGTGATGAAATATAATTGTTCTCAAAAGCACAGTTTATAACGTGGAAAAGAAGCCAATTTCTGAGAATGCTTTTGGTTGAAAATAAATTCATACTACTGCCTGTAATCTTGTCTCAATTTCCATAAGGTCACTGTTCTGTCAGTAGATGCTGCAGTGCCTTGTCATAAACTCAGGAGATGATACAGTTTATATGAAGTGGAGCAGGTTTTATTTGTTGTTGTTGCTGGGTTTGGGGCTTTTGCATTTTTATGTTGTGGCTTTGTTTGTTTTAAGTAAGCAAATGGTACAGAAGGCAAACTGGGTTTACAGTGTTTTCTTATTAAGGACAACTCTACTGCCGTCTGTTCTCAGCTTTTATGTTAAATACACTGACAACTGTGAAGCAGATTGCCTGTTTTCAGGAGGTGAAGCTCAGCTCTGGAGCCACCCTGGTTAGCTCTGCCACGTAGGTGTGTAATTATACGTATAGAGTTGGGTATGCGCGGAGCTGTTTGTAACCCCAACGCTTCTCATACAAGAGAAGATTTGCTGATGGAACTGCCTTCAGAAGGAGCCCAAAGAATTTCTGTTTTCTCTGATAAAGTTCCTGAACTTCCCTGAGTATTTTAGCTATGATTTGACTCCACTAAGATAATGTCTGCAGTCAGCTTTCCATCTGACAGAAGTCATTTTTGTCCCTGACTGTTCGTTCCCTTCCTCATCTCTTTTTGTCATTGTAAACATTTGTGTAGCTTTATGGCAAATCAGATTGAGGAGCTGACATGGGTTCTTTGCCTGGGATAGCCCAAGGGTGATAAGAAGAAGCTGGGCTAGGGAAGGCAGAGCTGCTTTCAACAGCACTGTCAGCTTATAGCAGCTTTACCCGTTCGTGATACCATAGCCGGAGACTCTGGGAATTTTCAGAAAGAAAGAATCAGTTATTTCCTGAAACTGAGTTTTGCAAAGCAGTACAGCCTCGGTGTGTTGTCTGCTGGATAAGAAAACCTATCCAAATCCAAGGAACCACTTACCACTTATTAATACCCTGGATGGATGAAGTGCATGTTTGACCTTTTAAATTGTCCTGTGCGCGTTTGCCTTCGCTATGTGCGCGCCTGCTTCAACACCAAGAAATTATAAACTTAGCTCGTTTTGTGCTCATTAGTTCTGCTCTGAATGGTGTCATCCATGGGCATGACACAGCTATAACGCAGTCAAAGGGTGAAGAATGTCAAGATACTTGCTCAGGTAGAATCTTCAGATTCACTAGTCAGCTGTCAGGTAACCAGTCTGGGAGGAACTGAGGAACCGTGTCCTGGCAATTGCTTGTTACGAGGACAATGATTATGTTCAAGAGGATAAAACGTACGTAAGGTGACAGCGAGAGAACTCTTTCCGCTTTACTTGTAAAGATGTTGGATTGCAGCTGCAAGTAAGTGATAAGGAACACAGCCGAGCTGGAAATAAGCGGAGACCGTCCTGCCTTCTTTCAAGTGTGTTGTGCCCTCTTGGGACATCAGGGAGCTTTCTGGTTTGTAAAGGCCAGTAAATGGCTGATTAGTGAACAGAAAGGAGCTGTAAATCCTTCCAAAAACATACTTTGCATTTTCTTTAAGTAAAAAGTCCCCTTGAATGATGTATACTCAAATGGGTTTGTATTTCCTGTCAACAAAGCTAATTGATGCAATGACTTGCCGTACAGAAAAACATTTCATTGCTTCATCTTAGTCTGTATTAGCTAGAAAACAGGTCCTTCTTATGGACTGGCAGTGACCTTCAGGGCCAAGAAATGAGATCAGTTTTTAAGAAAAAATATGTGTGTCATTTCATTGTCCCCTGCCCTTTTTCTGCAGCAAATCTAGATGCCCTCTAGTGCTGTCCCCCAAGCGAACATGGGCTATTTGCTTGTTCAGTGCTTTTGAACTGAGGAAAACCTTAGGAAGCCAGAGTAACCTCATTCCGTGTGAGCTGTCAATACAGTCATGAGCATGGTCATGAAAAATTGGGAGTATAACAGAAATAGTAGCCATAGAAGACCACCAGTGCCTTCACAACAGCTCTTTGTGCTGTCCGTTTGAGGTGAGGAAATAAAATGGACTGGAATTTTAGTGCTACCAGAGAGACCCGAAGCAAAAGCCGTGGAGAAGTGGCCCTGACCGACTCTGAGACGGTGCTGACCTTGAAAATGGGGAAGGTTTTCAAAACCTGCTCTTCCTCACTGTGAATAGTTTTGAAAACCTTCTCCATTTTCAAGGGAAATAATGTAACCATTGAGAGAGCAACCAGTCCGCGTCCAGGCTTTTCTTACATAGTTGCTTTAACAAAATATGTATCGTCATTAATCAAATTATGAATATAATTAATTTTATTGAATGACTTTAATTGGAATGAAGACAGTCCTGTGGAGAAAACACATGGAACTAATGAACCTGATTTTTTTAAGCACCTGGAGCTGAGGTAATCTTTAGTTTCATTGCTCAGAACAAAAATAATTTGCGTTCAATTAATTCTCTGTTTTCCAGACTGTACCTTTAAAATTCTTAGCAGCTGATAAAAGAGAAAAAATACTTCATTGCCTTTTGCTTTCTTTGGTTTAGCTAAATTTGGGAGGGTGAGGTTTGCTCACATGGCAAGTGATTAGCTTGTCCCTATGCTTTTTTTTTTTTTTTTAATCATGACTTTACTGTCATTTTCAATCCTCTTCCCTAGTTCTTTTTTTTATATAACATCTCGTGCATTTCTTCTGTCATCTGGGCACCCTCTGCCTCTCCTCTTCTTTGCTTACCAATTCCTTTGCTTTTCTTCCAAGTGTGCTTATTATTAGCTTGTGCTGACTGGAGTCCTAAGTATGTGCGTTGCTTAGTTTTCCACAGCTTAGAGAGACTCGGCTGGCACCTTATTAAATAATCTGTGGCTGTTCCTTGCAGACAGGTTGCATGCTCACTTTTAGAAAGGGTCTCTCTGCTCAACTGGCACAATCATCACCACCAGACTGAAGGAATCTGCTTTGTAATGTCTCCTTACTTTGCTTTGTATTAACTGAGTAGTTTTATGTCCCCTCTGTGGATTTGCTGGCTGACGTGCTATGGAATGTCTCTCTGATATTTTTTCTTCTCCTCTCTGGGTGCATTGTGATGCAGAAGCCATTCAGTGTGGGATAGGGTTATGTTACTGTTTGGGTTCCACAATTACCTGCGTAAAACTGAGCTGCTCTTTATAATCTACACCCCTGCACTCAAATGTAGGGTTTTGCTATGTCAAAAAGCTGTGTATCTGGGTCTGCTTTTATTTTATTTTATTTTATTTTAT
>VWZK01010789.1:4744-37298 GCA_013396935.1 Baryphthengus martii
TAAAGAAATTGCTTAGTCTAGAAAAATACAAATAAATACCACCAGAAGGGAAACTTTTATTGGCTAAATTGGAAATTAAAACTCAAGTTAAGCTATTTTCTAGTTTCAGTTATTTTCTATATTCCAAGGGTCTCAAATGCTTTTAAAATTATATTGATGTTTGAAGAGGTGGTAGCATTTTAAAATTCTGAGTTTTAACAGGCATTTTTAAAGTTATATTTAAAGATTTGATGAATGTCATTGAACTCTGATATGTGACTTTCTACATAATCATGACATTAATAATATAGTTAATTAATTAATAATAATTTGAGTAATTCTAATAAGCATTAACTACCTGCAGGTTGTCACCATTTCCACAATATGGGAAGAGAAGGCTGTAGAGCTGCCCCTGATATGTCTGTGACTTTTCAGTGAAATGTGCCAACACTTAAGATGGCTTGATGATACTTTCTTAGAAAATTACTTAAGATTTTAGACAATGTTATTGCAGATTGGAGTACTTCTCTCAGACAATCAAACTATCCTAAATCTACTCCCAAACCTTGTGAAGCTCTTCTTTCCCAAGACACCCTTGGTTTTATTCCGTAGTAATAGCTTTCTTTAAAGTCACAGTATCACAGAAGGATTGAGGGTGGAAGAGAATTCTGGAGGTCATCTTGTCCAATCACACTGCACAAGTAAGGCCACTAAGAGCCAGTTGTCCAGGATAGTGTCTAGATGGCTTTTGAATATCTCAAAGAATGAGAACTCCACAATGTCCCTGGGAAACCTATTCCAGTGCTCAGTCACCTTCAAAGGAAAAGAAATGTTTCCATATGTTCAGAGGGAACCTCCCAGGCACCACTGAAAGGGCATGGCTCTGTCCTCTTTTCAGCCTCCCTTCCCATATTTATACACATTAGTTAACAATCCCACAGCACTCTCAGTCTTCTCCCATATGTGAGGTTTTCCTAGTAAAGACTGAAGCAAAGGCAAGCGTTCAGTACCTCAGCCTTTTCTATGTCCTGTTTAACCAAATCCCCTCATCTTGTGGAGCAATGGTCCCACATTTTCCCTAGTCTTCCTTTTGTGGGCTCTGCTCTTCTTCTTGTCTTTGGCATCTCTTGCCAGATTAAATTCTATCTGGGCTTTAGCTTTCCTAACAACCCTTGATGATTAGACAATGTTTATTTATCTCAGGTTACTGATCTTGTCTTCCACCCTCTGTCTGCTTTCTTTTTGCATTTGAGTTTGGCCAGGAGGCCCTTGCTCATTCACATAGACTTTCTGTGTGCCTGGCTTCTTATTCATTGCAATGGAGGTCTGCTGAGTTTGGAGGAAGTTATGCTTGAATATTAACTAGCTTTCTTTGGCCCCTTTTCTCTCTAGAGACTCATCCCACAGGACTCTTCTGAACAGGTCAGACCAAAGTCTGCTCTCCTGAAGTCCAGGGTTGTGGCCTTGCTTTTCGTTCTCCTCTCTGACTTCAGGATCCTGAACTCCACTGTCTCATGGTCACTGCAGTCAAGGCTGTCTTTGATCTTCACATTTCTAATAAACCCCTCATTGGTGAGTATGTGGTCCAGAAAAGGAACCTCTCCTTGTCGGCTGCTCTATCACTTGTAGGAGGAATTTATCGCCAATGTGCTCCAGGAATATTCTGGATTGATTATGCTTTGCTGTGTTGTCCCTCCAACAGAGTGGTTGAGGTACCCCATGAGGATCAGGGCTTTCAAATGTGAGGCTGTTCGTATCTGTTTGTAAAGGGCCTCATCCACTTGTTCTTTGCAGTTGGGTGGCCTATAGCCGACACCCACTATAATGCCAGTTTTTCCTGTTCTCAATCCTAAACCAGGTCTCCATCAGCTCCTCTTCTATCCTCAGGCAAAATTCTCAACTAAGTGCTAGGAAAAATAGATAATAAATGTTTCCCTTTTGCATTTTGTTGGCCTCATTTTGCAGGAAAAGATGACTTACAAAATCACATCGGCAGCTTTCTCTGAATAACTCTTGAACCCATTGCCTAATTTCAGTCAAAGTTGAAAGACAGTATGATTTCAAAGACAAGAATTTCAAACCAATTTATTAAATATTAGCATCTAGGTAGAGATAAAAGACAAAGATTGTGGAAATCTTACATGGTAAAAGCAGCAGTTAATCAACTTAGGAGTATTTGGAGTCAGTCAGACCACATCTAGCTGAGAATCAGCCTAGGACATGATGCTTCTTGTTTGACTGGTGCTCAGGAATGTCAGAGAAGTAAGGTATTATGCTAAGAGAGAGTCTGTCAGGAAAATGAAAAAGGAGCACCAATCACAGGGCTTTGGAAGAATGTTGAGAATGTTGCAAACTGACAATGTTATGGACTACAGGACTTATGACACATAATGATGGAAAACGCTCCATGCTTTCATTAGTTTCTCTGATTATTAAATAAAACATTAATCATATCTAGTTTTCTCCAATTATGAATTTTGCATAATTTAATCTGGTGGGAAAAAAAAATTGATTGACAGTCTTGATAATCAAAGTCATTAACACATGTTACAAAAAACTGAGACTGTCCTAGTTTCAGCCTTTCCTCCTTCCAATGAGTTTGAAATGAGATCTGAGGAAACACTGCAGGAGGTGAGAAGTCAATTTGTGTTTTCATCCTGTGGAAATTTGTTTCTGAGCTGTGATTACAGATTGGCTTATAATATTCTTGATGGTAGGCTTTTATCATACACACTATCAGAAACTGGAACGAGACTGGCAGCTCATTTTGTGTAAGCTACCTAAAAGTCTGGACAATACCTCCTAACCAAGGCTGTATCTGTACAAATGACCTATAGCTTGAAATAAATGGTACTCATTAGCCATCTAAGATACACTCTTCCTGCTGAGAGTCCTTTTTATTATTAGCACTACTCTATTTCCAGTGATTTAGGTAAGTAGTGAATAAGCTAGTTAAGTGCCTGAGTGCACTGAAGTACTACGACAATACACAAAATCTTATCTCTATTGAAACTGATAAACTTTGTTTTGGTTAAATTTTCAAACAAGCTGAAAGCAAGTCATTCTGTGTCTTTTAAAAGGAAATCTTAAAGTGAAACTGTATTAAGAATACCTGTCAAATGTATTTATAGTCACAAAAGAGAAAAATAAGCATTTTTCATCATACAGACGATGCTCTTGTTTTGTTGCATCATTTTGCAAAACTGTAGAATAAATGAGATCAAAATAGAAAAAACATTCTTTAGTAAGTATAAAACCTGTAAATTTCTCCCTTCACATTTGATGCACAAAGGTTTCCTGTGGATTTGTAACTTATTTTGAAACCAATGGGAAACTACATAAATAATCTGTTGTTCACTTTTTAAAAAATCTCTATTAATAATTATACTAAACCACTAATACTGGTAATTTCCAAATACTGTGCCCTGAAATCTTGAATCAAAATTTCGGATGTATTTTAGATTTCTTTATCCATATCTAAATATTCTGGTTTAGTTACTTGATGTATCTCCCAATTGTTCTCCTTACAAACTGAAATATGGAATATATCACAAGATGGAAAGTATTGTTTTTTTAAGAAATAAGGTTCATAATACTGTGCATAAAATGCTACATACTTTATACACACATTCATATAAGAACAGTCATTAATATATTTTTATTTTTACCTCTCTCGTTTAACAGCTAATAAAAGCAATTTTCTTTCAATGAGGGCTATATGGAACTGATTGGCCAGTATGAACTAATCCACAGTTGGAAACCTGAGAAAGGTGGACTAGATACTTTCGAGTTACCCTGCTCTTGCCAGGTCAGATGGTAGCTAGATCAGAAGGAACAAGCTCTAAGAGATCCAGCTGAGTATGTGTGGATAGTATCTGTATACTTTTGTCACCTTTGCTGTCAGCTTTTTACTTTCTTTTTTTTCTTCACCTCCTGGATTACTCCTTCCGCACTGCCTCAGAAAATGTAGAGCTAACTGCATAGTAAACCTGTTGTATTTGTCACATGGATGGGTATTCAGAAGAAAGAACAGGTCCTAAAATATAGACAATTAATCAGCTTTGATATCGACCAGCTTGCTGAATTCTTTGGAAGATGCCTCTAGGCATCTAGTCCGACAAGAAAACTCCACACTGTACCCTGCATACTAGGAAGCAGCTATCTTTGCATTTGAATTGCTGCCTTCTCCATGAAGTGAAAAAGGAAAGGGAGAAGACAAGACAAATTCCAGTATCTCACCTTCTGGTACCTTCCTGCTGAGCATATTGGCTTCCTGAGAATACACTTCTGATAGATATAATTTCACTTATAAATGGTATATATATATTTTTTTTTTTTTTTTTTTTTTTTCACATTTCTAGAGGGCAGAATCAAAAAGTTTCAGGGTTGAACTGGCAAGCATTTATGTATCTTAGTGAACTGAGCTCCTCAATTTCTTTCAACATACCAGTGTTATAAATTAATTACCAATATCAAAATTGCCAGAGACTTTAAAAGTATTACCGCATTCAGCCTGGAAAACAGCTAGACTTTTGATTCTTTCTGGGCTGTTGCTTCGGAGAAGTTAATGATGGAGTCATGTATTTATTTGACACAGTCATTTTCATTCACTAAAAGAAAGTGCTGTTTCTTCGAAAACAGGAGTACACAAATTACAGGAGACAAGTTCCTTTCTCACATCCTAAATGAATTTTCAGGCAGAACCTGCTGTCCGGGTTCCTTTCAGGACAATGCATTTTCTCCTTCTCCCAGTTGTGTTCAGACCGTCTTGTTCTATTTCTCACTACCACTTCTTCTCACAACATGCACAAACACACCCATATATTGCTTCTCAGTAATGTCCAATGGTGGTGGGGGAATCTACATGACTTTATTTCATGAATAGACTTGGGTTTTGTTGGGTTTTGTTTTTGTTTTTTGTTTTTTTTTGTTTGTTTGTTTGTTTTTATTTTTGTTTGTTTGTTTGTTTTGTTTTTGGTAATTATATGTTTAAATTTTGGTTTGGGGTAGTCTATTGTTTCTTTAAATTAATCTGAACAAAAGGCAATTATTAGCCTTAAAAGATTCATGAGTTTTGTTTCCAAATTACATATTAGTGCATTCATAAATGGAGAATAGAGGCTAAACAAACAACAATCCTGTTTCCTACTTCCTACTTTTCTGAATTTCATGCTTCTAATAGAGAAAAAGAGATGTACTGTTCTTAGACTTGCAAAGTCAGCTGTATGTTAGCTTACAGGTTCCTGATTACCTGCTGCCAGCTTTTGTTCTGCCTTATTAGTGAAGCTTTTTACATAGAAAAAACCCCTACACAACAAAACACAGAAGAAAATATATATTATCAAGTAAGTCAAAACAGGATTCTTCAGCTTTACTTGTAATTAATGATCTTCCTTTAGATGGCTGCATAAAATACAATCTAAAATATAGTGACAACAATGAGCTATACATTATCAGGGGTTTGGGAAAGTGTTTTCTATCAGTTTACTCTCCCATTAATAGGATGCACAAATGGGACATCCAGTTTAGTAGTGGCTCATTAATTTTTTTCCATGTTAATAATATAAAAAAAAAAAAAAAAAAAAAAGAGCTTAGAATTCAAAATACTTTAATCATATTGGACAGCTATAGAAGGAAAAAAACCCTTTGTTCTGACAACCATATTTTTTTGGTAGGGATAGGACTATTCTGTAAGCAGTGATCTGTGCCAGGCCTGTGACAGTAGCAGTAATTACTTCCATCCAGTTGTGCTGGGAATGAAGCTGTCATTTGTCTCCATTATGGCTGAATATTGAAGTCACACTTTATTCAGCAAAGGAACTGTTTTAGAATCTGACTGAAATACTACTGGGAAAAAAAAAAAAATCATAAAGAAAAAGGAACCTGTTATCAGAAAAGAAAGATAAGAAACAATGCTTACTCTTCATAAAACATTCTGTCATAATGAATTCTCTTTGTTAGAAAAATCAAGGATTCACACAACAGACAGATGCAGGTACATTAAGTACTCTCTACTGGTGTTTGAATATTATTTACAGTGTCTTCAATATGATATAAGAATGTAATCTATTTCATGTTTTGTTTGTTCTTTTCTGTATAGATTCTCCATCCTTGTTTGTGGTGGAGAAGTCATTGACATAAACTGCTTGCTGGATACAGAACCACTATAATTTTACAGACAATTATTATGAGCAATTATCTTTCTGCATGAGCTTACTAACATGACGCAAGAATGGGACCACAGAAGTGATTTTTTTTCTTTTTTTTTTTTCCAGTCACAAGATGAGAAACTCTTTTCTGAAAAAAAAATAAAAATAAAAAATTAAGAAATATCAACTTTTCCTGTTCATTACAATTAAAAGACATGACAGTGCTGTCTTTGTGTATATGTGTAACACTTTAAGGACCGAGTAGGAGTACACCCATGAATCTTAGTCCTATGTCTATCGGTTTTAGTGGAAGGATTTTAATTTGTTTCAGTAACTATTGGATAAATTGACTGAGAAACTGACATCATGTACAGAGGATAACTCATACTAATTGCAGTAGTTGCTGTTGTTTCAGAGACACACGCTATAAGGAAAAGTTGAAATGAATTCCTTCTGGAATTATTCATTATCCTAACTCTTTCAGTGCCTACTTTATAATGGCTAGTATGAGTAGCTATTTAGACATAACAGTATGTCTGCAGGCTAGCTTGGAAAAGTGCATTTTATGTATGTCTTGTAAATTTTGTTCATCCTACTGGGACATGACTAGACAACATTTTTTCTGCTTTCTTTTGTTTATTGTTATATGTTGTACAGTTAAACCTTTATCTCCTGGCAAAATGAAGAATCTGAATAGCTGAGAAAAAGAAAAAAACAAACAAAAAACCCACAGAGAACATACTACCATGAAGTAAATGTAAAAAGTAAATGATAAAGAATTCACAAGTCAGTGACACTACTAAGTCACCTTTGAAAACTGGTCAATTTGCCCAAAGATTTTCAAGATGTGACTAATTTTGGGGTTTCATATTCAGCATAAAATTACAAGCGTTCCTTATCTTTGTAAAAAGTACAAGCTAATACCAGTATTGTCTGAATCAAGAAACAATGACGAGAAACCATTAACAAAGATAGCACAAAATATATAAATCATATAATTAAGAAATATATTAACTTCAACAACCTTAAGATCTGGGGACAGTTTTGCCTTTTGGTTTTGGTTTTGGTTTTTTTTAGTGCAATTGCAGGACACCACAAAATATGGAATTCTGTCTCAAGGGATCTCCTTTACAGCCAGACAGGTTGCTCATTTCACTGATCTACTCCAGAACTAGAGCAGGAGGAGAGGAATCACTCCCCCAGCAGCCAAGTTTCCCTTGATGTGCACTAAATATTAACACGTAATTCAAAAGCAGATGTCTGATTATTTAATGTTCCAAGCTATTACAGAGCAATTCCTCCTGGAATCATTGTTTTCATAGATAACCAGGAGTTGTGTTGAACAGGCAGGTGTGCACATGAATAAATCCTTCATTTCTACAGTCAATTTTGGTTTTTCTCATAATTAGCATGTATCAAAATATCTCATAAGTGATCTCATATTCTATCATATATGAGACTTTGGAAGATGCTGAAGGGACCTCCATGAATTTTTCCTTTACAAAAGCATTCCTGTAAGCTTTTACATACTTCATTACTTAAAAGTATTTCAAACTTCCTAACTATGAAAATTATATTTCAGCACTACTGTATTATATGCAAAAAAATAAAGAATTCACTTCTTTGCAGATGAAATTGTAAGACTTTATGGTATGCTTCTCTTAGAACACACTGACATCAGAGCATTTATTTCAGTCTGTGACTTTACATGCTTAGAGTAGCATCAGTGGAAGTAAAGGACAGCTTTTTAATCTGGAAAATGTAATTACATTGAAAAAAAAGTGGACCAATGCATTCTAATGAGAGTCCAGCTTACAATGAATGCTGTCTTTCTTATGTCCATTTCCTTTGTGCTCATCTGACCTGTCTACTTCTGCATTTTCTTAATATGAGTTATAACATAAAGCGGAGATCCAGTTCAACTAAATTTAGGTACATAGATAAATGACATAGATAAAAGGTGAAGACCTCTCTCTGACAACTTTCTTTGCCTTTATAGAAGAACTTAGGTGCTTCAGATAAGAAAGTATTACAGAAAGATGTGTAAATGGGGTGAAATTAGTAGCCAATAATTCTCGGGGGGGCAAAATTGCATCTGTTATGTACAGCTTGCTTTTAGTGAGAAGAATAATTTTCTTTCTCGACAGAAGATGAAATACAGAAACTAAATTTTTTTTCGTTTTGTCCAGATAATACTGTTCAAAAATACAAAAGAAAATATTAATGTGGTAATGAAAGACGAGACTGAAAGATGGGTGATAGAATATAACCCCAAAATTCTTGTAATTCAGGAATATAAACCCTGAATTATTTTCAGGGTTTTGAAGTTGCAAATCTAGGTTTCTGTTCTTACAATATTTATGAAGATTTCACTACATTCATTGTGTCTAAACAGTAGAAAAGCAGAGGAGTAATAGCTACAGACTGTAGGATTCTCATATCCAGAATTTTCTCAGTGTTAATGGATTTGTGCCCTTGCTCAGTCAGCTGAATATCATCTGTGCTGTGCTTATTATGTGCATGCGTACTTGGAAGTTTAAGCTCTCTGCAATTGGTCTGGCTGAAAAATAACTGCAGAAGAATGGCTGAAATTAGAAAAAAAAAGCATTTAAATTTGCAAGTCCAAGCACAAGTACAAAAGACTGAAATTATCTACTAGGGGACTTGGCTTTGATGCATGCATTCTTACAAAACTGCACTTTATTATTAATATGATTTTACATAGGACTATAACATAGCTTTATAGAGATAAAAAATGCAAGCACTTAAGAAGTAAATCATGAGAGATTTCTATTTCATCTCATTACGTTCTTCATAAATTACTTTACTCTGTTGCTAAGCGGGCTGATAGCATGCTTTATTTTGGTTTGGTTTTCCCCATATACAAGAAGAAGAAAAATAAAATGGTGCTTCAGATTTTTTGTCAAAATCAAAATGATTTATAATTAAAGCATACTGAAACTTCATGCTCTTTCAGCTTTCATTATTCTCAGAATGACTGTAATTCCAAAGTATTGTCTTTATTTCTGCTTAATACTGATTTTCTGTAACCAAAGATGTATTTTGTGAGGGACAAATGGAAATGACACTAAGACAAAAGAAAGATTGCATTTATTTTTTTTTTTCCTCAGAATCCTTCATGTTTCACAGAAACAATATTAAACATTAAAAACCACAGCATATTTAGCTATATTTCTGACATGTAAGGCTACAGAGAGTAATTACCAGTAATAATCTCTGCCAAGCTTTATTACCAGTGCAAATATATGAGTATATAGGAATGCTGCAGTAAGGTCAATTCAGCACACAGCTAAGAGGGAAAGCTGGTTGTCAATTTTAATCATGGTTAAGCCCATACAGCCTTCAGAAATTGTAATCTCAGTTTTTCTAAGCCTTGCACTAAAAATGTACTATTGAACAGTTTTGTTTTATTTGGTTTTGTTGTGGTTTTGTTTGGTTTTTTTTCGGTTGTTGCTGAGAAGTAGATTTAGTTATAGCTTTGGGCCAAAATTCTGGGTGTGGTAACTTGCCTTGGTGACAAATCCATTCATTAATTATGAGTGCTTCTAGCAGTGTGCGTCACCTCTGCTCTCCAGCTGATAGCTTGTTCTGGTAAGTTCTAGTGATGCTACAAAAAACAGTCTTGGATCTAATAAGTACTTCTTTTTTTCCTTTTAAGTGATAGGCTCCTATGCATACAAATACCTAGGAGAGTGTTTTCCAGTCAGCTCAAAAAGATACTTTGAGATAGATTGTCAAGCAATAAAATCTGGCACAGTTTTGATAATATCAACAATATTCACAGCTAATTTTGACTCATATTCTTTTTTTTTTTTCTTTTAATTTTCTCCCTGCACTACTCTACCCTCTTTAATTTTTGATAGTCTGGGTTTATTATATTTTTTTGGGATGATTAAGGCATTTTAGGACTTTTTTTTTTTTTTTTTTAATATTCGATTTTCAATATTCATACTTAATTGAGAAGAAGAGAGCCCAGTTAATTTCTTTTGAGAAGTAAACAATTGTTTTTTGTCACAAATGATTAATATTATTTGCAAAATCAACATTCTCAATAATTTGCTACATTCTCACATTCCTTAAGTGACCTTGTGAAACAGTTGTATTAATGGTAATGGATTTAAATTTCCTCTCTCTAACCATAACAAGAAATCTTCTCATTCAGTTTTAGTAACCAATGTGTAGAAAATAAGCAAAACTAGGAACTTACATATTTATTAATGTATTTAACTTTATTCATCTCAGAATTTTTCTCTGTAGTCTTTCAACAATCTACAGAGAAAAATGTTATGCTGCGACATGTGTAATATCCTGCTTCCACATTTTAATATCTCTTTACTCTTAAAATTAATTGCTATAGTTAAAGTCCCTTTTTTAAAAATCAAATTGGTCACAAGAATTTCAAAAAGAATTTCAAGAGGGTTTTGTTTTGGTTTGTCTTGTTTTAAACTAGAGCTTTTTTCTCCTTTCTTTTTTTTTTTTTTTTTTTTAACATAATTACCTCTTATGTGGAGTTACATATCTTTGGCCTTTTGGTGGTCACAAACCTAGATAAAATTCTTATAGATTGTTCCTAACTTTCACTTCATTGTGTTACAAAATACATATTGTTATTATATAGAGTGTCTACTAGTGTATACATACAGTGTACATAGTGTTGCTAACACTATTTTAGTATACTTCTATTGCAGCAAGCCAGCATTATATCCTGATTAATGCATTCCTACTTTATGGATGTTACTGGCCTCTCCTTTCACTAAAATATGCTCCTGAAAAACTAGCCGTGGTGTTTAAAATTTATGCATAATCTAAATAGTCATAAGGAAACTTTACCTCGGTCTTGCAATTTTGAAATGTACATTCTAAAGTTAAACATTTTTTTTAAGATTGTCAAAAAGCATGAATGTCACAACATCATTTTCCCATTACAGAGGCTGAATTTTGGTTTTCATCTCTCTACAACTGTGCACCTACAAGTCACTGGTATTACATGTCAAGGTTTCTTTATCAGCTAAGTTCAAGTAAACTAGATGAGTTAATGGCTTAAGGGATGTAGGATCTACTATGGGATGCAGCGGAAGACAATTTTGGGATAGAGCAGAGAGTCTAGAGATCATACACTATTTTTTACAGAATGGTGGATGGATCAAGACCAGTTAGGAGAAAAAGAGTTTGGAAAATAGGAGGATGAAAGGGACAGATTACATATTAGCAGAAGCTAGTCATCATACTTGTCAGACTGAATGCTAGTATGATCACCACAGTCTTCTCTACATTCTTACTAAATCCTATTTCTGTATTCTATGCAAATACCCTCCCTATTCTGAGCCTCTGTGTTTGACCATCATGTTCGATCAGTCAGTAAGTAGGACAAGAGCTCTGGGTGCCAGCTACTGGGGAATATGATGCTCTGTATATGCATTTGTGTGAAACTACTAGGGGAACTAGTAGTAGAGAAGGAAAACTTAAGGAGAGTTTAGTAGAAAACAAATAATTTCCTTTGAATTTTACTGGAAAAATACCTATCTAAGTCTAAATTCTGATTTTTATTTTACTATATAAAATAAAATTTTAAAAAAATGTCTTGTAAGGATTGAAACAGCTTACAGTGACTAAGTGTTTTTCATAGAATGAGAAAAAAGCATTTTGTCCAACTATATCTTGATCCTTTCCATAAATAAAGAGTACTGCTAATGATGAAGTTAAGGGCAATTCATAGCAACCAAAGCCGTGTTAGAATTTCCTTTCAGGTCTCCTCAGATAAGAAGATAATTTTTCTAATATTCTCATTGAAAAAGGCTCAAATGTTTATATGAATATCTGGTTGAACATGTAATTTATATATTAAAATAATCTGGTTTAGCTAATTGTGTCAAATCTTTGTAATTAGATCATGAATCACAAAATTACAGAATCACAGAAGGACTGAGGTTAGAAGGGACTTCTGGACGTCATCTGGTCTGACTCCACGATCTTCAAGCAGGGCCACCTAGAGCCACTGGCCTAGGATCAGACAGTTTTTGAATATTTCCAAGGTTGTAGACTCCACAACTTCCCTGAGCAACTTGTGCCAGTGCTCAGTAACCCTCACAGTTAAAAAGTGTTGTGGCAGGTACAGCCTCCCCCACAGACAAAATACATGGGCTGTGCTGAGCAGCTTGGCGCCTCGGCCATTCAGTTGCCATTCAGTTACACCTTGCGGTGCTTAACTGGCGCTTCAGGGTCTGGACCCCTCAGCAAACAGGGTCAGGGTGTGTGCTTTTCTGTGTTTTGTCCAGGCCTGTCCCTCAGCCAATGAGAATGACCACAATGCACCTTCGACTAGGTTATAAATGGGGTGCTGCCAAAGGCTGAGTTGAGTTGGTTCTTCGCAGAGCAGCAGCAGGTTGTAGCAGTTGGATCCTCCCCTTGGACATGTGGTCCAAGGATACTTCCACGGATTGAGGGAGTCTCCGTGGATTGAGTGAGCCTTGCCCCCCCTTTTGGGTGAGTGGTATCTTGGGCACTCTGGTGTGGGAGGTTTCCCCTTTTATAAGTGAGGCTTTGCCCATTTTGGTTTGGCATTCCTTAAACTTAGGAATCAGTTGTGTAGTAGTTAATTCCCGACAGACATCCGAACCTGTGTTTAGACAAAAGGAGTGCTGGCAACCCTGGTTGCAATAAACCCCATTTTTGGATAGCGGCTGAAATACCTCACTGTGAGGATGACTAATCACTGGAACAGGCTGAATTTAGGGGTTATAATTTATATATATTATAGTTGTAGAGGTTTTATATATATATTGTAGAGGTAAAAGTCATCTATACATAGATGTACAGGCTATAGTGCATATATAAATGCTGCATGTGAGACAGACTAAGGCACAATTTTTAAAAATGCCATTTTTTTTTTCATTATGTACACATGTAGTATGTTCAAAAAATAAATTATGTTTGCAATAATCACATTGATATTGAGATTTTATGAACTAAAAAAAAAATACACCTTCACATACTGTTTTCTTTTTACCAGTCTTCTCTAAATGAAAGTAAATATCACCACTAATGATATAACACAAGTACACTTACAGACACTTTAAAAGAGTAAAAAAAGAATATCACAATGCTGGCAGCTGCAAGTATGAAACTATTATAATATGCATCCAAATACAATAAAAGCCAAGTGGCTATAAAGTCTATACTCCACTTAGATGTTAATGTTTTGGAAAAGTACGAGTTTCAGAGAGTCCACCAGACATAACTACATCGTTCTTTTCCATTAGGCAGACCAAAAGATTATTACTCCGTATTAAATACTGTCGATCAAACACCTTTAGAGTTTCACTATAAACCTATATGGTCTCAAAACTCACTCAAATATTTAGTCAAACAAAAATTTTAAATAATAAAAAATATGTTGACAATTATATAAACTGCATCCTGACATCTATAATGTCATGATCAATTTTTGAGGTTTCATGATCAATATGAATAGAAAGTTTTCCTACTGATTTGCCTATTAACGGTATCATTCCAAAAATTGACTTTTAAATTTATTTGGTTTTGTTTGGTTGGTTTGAGAGGTTTTTTGTGGGTGGTTTTTTTCAGTTTTTTCTTCTTTTATTTTAAATGTAAAGGAAGTTGAGATTTGCTTTTTTTGAGCATAAAAGCAAATTGAACCTTCAGAAACATGACTGACTTAGGTCTTTATATTTATATTAATATTCATTATATTTATATACTTATATTAATTTTTCAAATTAAGTAACGATTATATGTCATTTAAAACATGTGTGAGTGTGTGAGTGAGTGTGTGTGTGCTTCAGTAAAAATTCCTATAGAATGCAGTTTCACTTCTGGCTAGTAAAATATGTAGTGCAATATGAAAAGACTGTTAGCAGTATATGAAGAACAAATAGCCAATTTATTGTAAGCTACATCTCTCTGAATAACTAAAATATGATTATTCAATTACTCATAATGTTGATAAATAATATGTATATGATCGTTGCGTGTGTATGTGTATGCCCATATCCATACGGTTATATATTCATAGTACTCTTAATTATGTGTCATAGAAGAATCTTGATTATTGAAAAGTGAGAGAAAAATCTGGTAGAATGTGCATGCAAATTTAGAAGGAAAAGGAAAAAAGCCCCAGCAGACCAATCACCAAAAAAAACCCAAAACCAAAACAGAATGACCTTTTAGACTTGACTTTAAAACAAATTACTAGTGGACTTTGCCTGAAGGTTTCATTTTTTCATGTTAAATTATAAATTCAGTTGATCATGACTCTGATTTCTGCTTATTTTTAGGACTCAATGCTTCTTAGATGTTACAGTATAATATATGCTTTGAAAAGTATCAAGATTTTTATGTATTTAAAATATATATTTTGAGGAAAAAATGCATTAACTTTATAATTGTAACACGTATGCATCTGGCCAAAATTTAAAGCAATACTAATCATGAATGAAAAGTTAGTTTTCTTCCTATCTATTTTCTATTTTTTTTATAATACACTGTATAATAGCAATTATACAATTATACATTGCATAATAACAATTCACAGTTTCATAGTGAAAATAATTTGGTAAACAAATGGACCAATCAGAATCAATCTTCTAAGAATACGAACATTTTTTCCGAACAAAAATGGGATGTTGTGGAGTTTTGTTGAGAAAACAGGTGTTTATTAGTTTTCATGTAACCAAGGCTAAGTTGCTCACCAGATCTGGTATGAAGAAGGAATCTTTACTCAGTCAGGTTAGCAGCAGCTAAATATTTTTCTGCTATTTCACCTCAAGCTTGTAGCCTAGTAACATTTCTAAGATTATATGACATTTTCACTTAGCAAATTCTCCATTACTGATGATGAAGTTTCTCCTGTTTTATTCTGATGGTACTATGTAGTTTTAAGTCTTTGGGTATCTTCTAAAACTCTGAAGTTTGCTAGGGAGTGAATATGCTTATATTCCATGAATGAGGCACTATGAGTCTGTTGCCAGAAGCGGGGAGGAGATGGAGTTGCCAGACGCAATTTGTAAATATTTGTGAAGCTTGTTGAGAAATATGGTTTAGTGCACACTCAGTTATCTTGATGACTTAAACCTGTGTGGTTGGAAGCTACACAGTATGTTGTAGTGTAATGTATATATACTCAGTCCTCAGCTTTTCCATCAGGTATTTCACAAGAGTAAGTCGTTACTTTTGAAATGTTTTAAATTCTGGAATAGTTAAAAACAATAACAACAAAATATTTTTATCAAAATAATGGAAATTTAAATAACTAAAGATTTTCCAATGAACAGATGAATTATAATGCTATACCTTTAAAATTCTTTCTTAAAGAAGAGCTAAGCTTTTTCTCCTGAAGGGTATAAAAATCAGAGATCATTACCATTATTTTAAATATAAGGATCTTTACCCTGCAATATGAATGAAATTAAATTGCTTTTATATTATCTAAAAAAAAAAGTATTCTACTTCACTGAAGACTTCCAGAATGTGAAGTCAAATGTGTGAATTACTTCAATAGAAGTGATTCAAACCAATCCTTTAGTTCTATATATCTGTCAAGAGGTGAGAAAAATTTGTCTAGTATTATTAATTTCTTATATCTATAATAAGATAGATGAACATTTAATTACAGACATTAAATAATTTTTTTTATGAGTAAGAGGTTTTGTTCTGAGATCTTCTCTCAGTTTCCTTTCCAAACAGAAACAGAACTGAACTTAATATGTTATTGTAAAGTAGCAATAGCTATGTGACTTCTGCGTTTTCTAAGAACTCTCGTAATTGTCTAATTGTGATACTTTCTCATTACTTATACTGTAAGACTGTGAGTTGTACACAATAGAAAAGAACAAAACTGAAGCATAATAAAAGTTAAGGTGAAGACCCAATAAAACAGCATGTTTTCAACTCTTTACTGATCTATATTTTTGCCTTTTCACATTTCAGTAAATGGAAAACTCATCATCATTTGAACTTACTCAGTAAATATTTATACTGCTTTATTAAGAAAACAAAAATTTGTTTCATTTATCGGAAGTGACTTTAGCTAACAAAGTTTTAACTCTACACGATGAAACTTTATAGGCTTGCTCAAAATGCAAGATTTTATGGGGACAGCAAGCAACATCAAAACAGTTTTCAAATATATTTTTAAGATTACATCAGAGAAATATTTTGAAAGCATTATCAACAACCCTTGAATTTCTTCTCCTTCATTCATAGCTCACTAGATTTCCCCTCTATCTCCCCACTTGCCGCTTAAAGAGTTCACAAGAGGACTTGTGACTTCTGTCAATAAAAGGTGGTCTTTTTATCCTTCAGCTTGTTTTCAGAGAGAAGTGAATTGTGTTAGGGAAGGCATTTGGGCCAGCCATGACTGACTGGAACCTTAAGCACAGAGAGGAAATGATATGTATAAATAGTGGTGGACTTCCTTCTGAAAGATCTGCTATTTTTAGAGGTTTGCCGCATCTTTTGGACCTAGGACACCACAGAATGTTGTCAAAGCTTGTCTAGCTCTGCAACTACTGCCTTTGCAACAAGTGTAATACTAAGGAAGATCCTAAGTAGATCAACGGTAATCAGAGACCTATGTGGGACAGGATGATGGAAATTGAGGTCTACTGATATATTCGTTTTCAATAACTAGAAGATATCTCTCGATCACAGAAACTCTCTCTTATAGAAGATTCTAACAACTCCAGATTCAACAGAGAGGGCAGCATGGTTGATATAAACAAAGCAGGTGCTTTCCAGTGCTGGGAGCTAAATGTATGATACAGATACTGCATGAGCCAAAAAGATAAGGTGCTTCGCTGAGTCTGCTAATCACAAAGGAAAAAGAACTGTCCAAGGATGTGGTAGTCAATGGCAGCCCTGGCTGTTACATTCGTGAGCCAGTAGATTTCAACATTCTGAGGAAATCAAAAGGCAGACCAAAGATCTGGGTTACAAGAGGATGGATATTTACTTTCTCAGGACCTGAAAAGCTTTCTTCCTTGAGAGGCTGCCCTGAAGGGTAAAAGAGCCCATGAGAGCTGGCCTGTCCTCAAGGACAGCCTTCTCAATGCACAGCCCATCCTCAATGGCAAGGAAGAAAGCAATAATAGGAAAATCTCAGGTTAGCCAAACAGAAGTGCCTGACTCAGTCTAAAGGCAAAAAGGGTAAGAGGTGGAAAAGGGACAGATTACTGAGGAAGAGTATAAATGCAACACTTGAGGAAGACTAAAGTTTAATTGGAGTTGAAACTGGTGAACAGTGTGAAAGAAAATGTGAAGGACTGGAGTAGGCCAAGAGGAGTGAGAACAATCCAACAAGATCACCAACCCTCCAACAAATGGCAAAGGAAAGCTAGTGATGGAGAACATGGAGAAGATTGAGATACTGTAGTCCTTTTCCTCAACCTCTACTCTGCCTGATCTGCAGCCCCATGTTTCCATGTTGAGTAGCCAGGCTTGCAGGAGAGAAGTACTACCCTCCTAACATAGGCTTGAATTAGAAGCTAGTTAAGAAAGCCGGAAATGCACAAGTTCACAGCCTCTGAAAGGATGCATTCAAGACTCCTGAAAAAGCTGCTTTATATCATTATGAGGTGGTCCTCTCCCATTCTGCAAGGGTAATTGCTACTGTGGAAGGTGTCCTGATGACTGGGGAAAGGAAAATGCCTTTTCTATACTCAAAACAGGCAAGAAAGTTTGGGGGAACTATAGTCTCCCTACAGTCTTTGGGGAGATCACAGAGCAAATACACCTGAAGGCTTTATTGAAGTACATGAAGAACAGGAAGTCAATTGGGAACAGTGGCATGTATTTATGAAGGGCATACTGAGTATGACCAACCAAACTGTTCTGTATGATGAGATGACTGCTACACTTGCTGCAGGCGAAACAGTTCATGTTATTTACTTTCACTTCAGCAAGGCTTTTGATACAGTCTCCTGTAGCTAAAGGAAACCTTGTGAAATACAACAAAAGTAAATGAAAAATCCTACCTCTCTGGCAGAACAACTTATTTTCAGTACAGTCTGGGGACTAACTGGCTAGGTAGCAGTTCTGCAGAAAAAGAGCTGGGGATCTTCGTTAACGGCTAACTAACTCCATGTCAGCAGTGTGCCCACACAGCACATCCAATACAGTTTTAGTGACAGGATAGCCAGAATGTCAAGGGAATAGGTTATTAACCTTTATTTGGCACTTGTAAGACCACATCTCAAGGACAGTTTTGGGCTCCCAAGTACAAAAAAAAGATACTGACATACTGAGGAAGATCCAGAGGTGGATTTCCAAGATGATCAGGACTAGAGCTTGTTATGGGTAAGGAAGGGCTGAGAGAGTTGAGTTTGTTCATTCTTGTCATGGTTTAACCCCAACTGGCAACCAAGCACCACACAGCTACTTGCTCACTCCCCCTCCGGTGGGAAGGAGGATAAAATCAAAAGGGCAAAAGTGACAAAACTCATGGGTTGAGATGAAGACAGTTTAATACAGAAAACGAATGTCATGTGCACAAGCAAAGCAAAATAAGGAATTCATTCATTGCTTCCCATCAGCAGGCAGGTGTTCAGCCATCTCCAGGAAAGCAGAGTTCCATCATGCATAACAGTTACTTGGCAAGGCAATTGCCATTACTCCAAATGTCCCCACCTTCTTCACCCAGCTTTATATGGTGAGTGTGAGATCATATGTTATGGAATATCCCTTTGATCAGCTGGGATCAGCTGTCTCAGCTGTATCCTCTCCCACCCAACTCATTGGCATGATGGTGTGAGAAGCAGAAAAGGCCTTGGCTCTGTGTAAGCACTGCTCAGAAATAACTAAACCATGCCTGTATTATCAACACTGTTTTCAGTCCAAAATGCAGCCCCATACTAGATAATACAAAGAAAATTAACTCTATCATACCAGCCAAACCCAACACAATTCTTCAAACATGAAGGTTAATGGGAGGTATCTTTTGCTTTCTTCAGCTACCTAATGGAAGACGAGGGAGAAGCAGCATGACTTTCCTTGGAGTTACAGGACAAGAGGCAACAGACAAAAGATGCAATACAGGAAATTTTTCACAGAAGAGTGTTCAACCATTGGAACAG
Source organism: Baryphthengus martii (assembly GCA_013396935.1). Taxonomy (NCBI): domain Eukaryota; kingdom Metazoa; phylum Chordata; class Aves; order Coraciiformes; family Momotidae; genus Baryphthengus; species Baryphthengus martii. The sequence goes on from VWZK01010789.1 coordinate 23,982, forward strand.
GTTTCCCTGAGAGGTTCCACCCCTGAAGATTTTTTAAAGGGTAGAAAGGAGGACCCCGGGACCTATCAACCTATCAGCTTCACCTCTGTGCCTGGGAAGATCATGGAACAAATCGTCCTAAAAGCTCTGATAAGGCACGTGGGGGATAGGGAGGTGATTCAAGATAGCCAATATGGCTTTACTAAAGGCAAGTCCTGCCTGACCAACCTAGTGGCTTTCTACAATGGAGTGACTATGTTACTGTACAAGGAAAGAGCTACTGACGCCATCCATTTGGACTTCTGTAAGGCCTTTGACATGATCTCCCCCAATATCCTTCTCTTTATTTGGAGAAATATAGATTCGATGTATGAACTGTTCTGTGGATAGGGAATTGGCTGGATGGTTGCAACCAGAGAGCAGTGGTCAATGGCTCAATATCCAGATGGAGATCAGTGACAAGTGGTGTCCTTCAGGGATCCATACCAGGATATTAAACAACTCATTGTTTAATATCTTCATCAATGATATAGACAGCAAGATCAAGGGCACCCTCAGCAAGTTTGCAGGTGACACCAACCTGAGTGGTGCTATCGATATGCCAGAGGGATGGGATGTCATGCCAGAGGAACATGGACAAGCTCAAGAATTGGGCCCCTGTGAACCTCAAAAGGTTCAACAAGACCGACTGCAAAGTTCTGCACCCGGGTAAGAACTGATTGTTCAATCCTCATTATCAATACTAGTGGATGAAAAGCCAGACATGAGCCACCAATGCACACTTGCAACCCAGGCGGCCATTTGCATCCTGGGCTGCACCAAAAGAAACATGGCCAGCATATCAAGAGAGGTGATTCTGCCCCTCTACTCTGCTCTGGTGGGACCTCACCTGGAGTACTGTGTCCAGCTCTGAAGCCCTCAACACAAGAAGGATATGGACCTGATGGAGTGGGTCCAGAGAAGGCCCACAAAAATGATCAGAGGGAGGGAGCATCTCTCCTAAGAAAATAGGCTAAGAGAATTGGAGTTGTTCAGCCTGGAGAAGGCTCCAGGGAGACCTTATAGAGGTCTTCCAGTACCTGAAAGGGGCCTACAAGAAAGCTGGGGACAGACTGTTTAAAAGGGCATGTAGCAACAGGATGAGGGGCAATGGTTCTAAACTAGAGAAGGGTAGATTTAGATTGGACATTAGGAATAAGTTCTTTACCATGAGGGTGGTGGAACACTGGAACAGGTTGCTCAGGGAGGTAGTGGAGGCCCCATCCTTGGAGACATTCAAGGTCAGGCTTGATGGGGTTCTGAGAAACCTGATCTAGCTGAGGATGTCCCTGCTTACTGCAGGGGAGTTGGACTAGAGACTTCCAACCCAATGCTTCTATGATTCTAAGCTAAAACTAGAGATGACTCTGGGAGACCTATCTAACTTTGATACTATATCTGACAATAAAATTGCCCTGCTTCAGAGGAGTGTTTGATCTACCTGACCTCCAGAGGTCTCTTCCAGCCTAAACTTTTTAATGATTCTAAGTCTCATCTTCCCAGACCAATTAGTTTCAAGATAAATTTACTAAATATTAATTCCCTAATGTACAATCGGACTTGTTCCCTGCAAATGACTTTCCTCTTGCTGCTTGTTTTTATACATTTCTGACTATGAGCAGCTCTCTGACAGTTGTTAACAATGGGGAAGATGTGGCTGTGAAAATTTGATAGCATTAAGCAATTAATTTTTAGTCATAGTATGTTTTCAGTATTTTATGTATGAATTAGAGTTGCAACATCCCTCAGAGACAATCTAGAATTATTATGAAGTAGTTGAGCAAAAAACACCAGAATATGAGTTGGTTAAAGTGATGGAGTAAAAGCAAATAAACAAAATTACATACACATGATAGAATTCATGAGAATATCTTCCTCATCTTTTTCTGTCATAAATTATTTAGGAACATAATGATTGAATTAAACATGAAACATTTACCACTAGTTTAATTGTGGTGTCCTGGTTAATATCCATCTTCACATTTTTTTATATAAATATCCATATTTCAGAATTTAAGAGAATATTTTATTGAAGTGCCATAATTCTTAGAACATCTCTGGAAACAGTGAAGAATATTTATCCCTTAGAGGTATCTGGTCAGCTTCCGGAAGTCATACTCAACAAAATAATTAGAAGGTCTATGAGATTCACTTTAACACTTATGGAATAAGAACACTGACCACTATCTACTGTTTCTCTTCCATGTGAGCATGAATGATGTTGTGAGCCAGAACCTGGACAGAATCAAGGTACACTATAAGTCGTGAGGGTGCAAGTGAAAAGTGCCTAAGGTATCTTTTCCTTCATTTTACCACTTAGAGGAAACAGGGCAGCCAGAAACAGACAAATAGTGAATATCAACTTCTGGCTATGTGGCTGGTACCATCACATGTGATTTGACTTTTATGACACTGGGATATTCTTTGATGAATATAACCTGTTAGGGAGGGATGGAGTACACCTGCCTAGAAGAGCCAAAGCAAGCTATGGCAGCAGGTTAGTCAACTCAGTGAGGTAGGTTTTTAAGTGAAGAACTTGTAGAATGAGCTCCAAGAAGGCAATGTCCATGTCATTCCACCCAACAGCGAAATAGCCAGGCCATCCAGAGCAGCATCAGATGTTCCTTAGCTGCCTTTCAAGACGAGTCAGAAGGCCAGCCACTTCAAGGCTAGATATGACTATTGTGGTTCCTTTTGCACTCCTCTAAGGAAACTCTCTTGCTTGATTGTCTCTGAAATGCCTGTACATCAACACACGTAGCATGGGGAATAAACAGGAAGAACTAGACATCTAGGTGCAATCACAGGATCATGATCTCACTGCAATTATAGAAACATGGTGGGATGGCTTACATGACTGGAATGCTGTTATGTATGGCTACATATCTTCTACGAAAGAGACCAGCAAGGTGTCCTGGTTTGAGTTAGAACAGAACAATTCTGTTCACTGATTTTCACTTTTCAGCTCAGTTCTTTTAACTAACTGCATTTTCTGAAGTTAGCATGTTTTTGCAGGCAGTGGTTGCTTCTAGAAGTGTTAACGTTCGATGTTTAGAATTAGTACCACGGACTGGTGTGAAGACCAAGGCCACTGCTAGATCCTGTGTACTGCATTGGGGAGTGCAGAAAGTAAAAGCCACACCTGCAGGAAGGAGCAGACAGATCGGTGCCCTTAAACTGACCAACAGGGTATTCCATCCCATAGATGCCATATTTGGCTGCTGGGGGCCCTTGCTTGGTTGCTCTCAGCACAGTGGCTCCTGTTCTGGGCCCTTGCTTGGATTCGTCCTAGTCTCTTCAACGGCTGGAATCCAAAGAGGACTCCATTCGTTTTGCCTTTGATCCTGATGAGTGCTCCTGAACCCAGTAACAGAATCCAGCTCCTGAACTTGGTTCCCATCTGCTGCTGAGCCCTGTCTGGGACTTTCCCAGTGCCTGCTTCACAACATCAGTGGTGACGGTGATGTAATTGCCATCGGGGGGATTTGAGTTTGATACTGAGTATATATTTGCATATATTCCACTTTATTCTTATTATTATTTTCCTTTTCATTAAAGCTGTTCTGGTTTCCTTTTCTAATCAATAGGTCTCTCTCCCTTATTCCTTTCCTCTTCCTCCTTGGGGAGAGTGGGGGGTTAACAGAGAGCGTCTGTTAGGTTTTGGGGCCCTGACCCTAACCATGACACAAGGCAAGGTGGTGGAGTTGTTTTTCATGTGAGAGAGCAAGTGAAGTATATTGAGCTCTGTCTAGGGGTGAATGAAGAACATGTTGAAATGTTATGGGTAAGAATTAAATAGCAGGCTAATAAGGAGACACTGTTGTGAGTGTTTAACACAGGCCAGCAGACCAGGAAGAGAAAGTTGATGAAGCCTTCTACAGACAGGCTATGTCTTTCTTCACTCTTGATTTCTTGTAATTTTACTCCAATGTGAAATCTTACGTGTAAACAACTGACATGGTAAAACCTAGACGCTACAAACTGATGTATGTTGCAGCCAGGCTCACTGCATCTGCAAGATAGCATACATACACAGCCTTTTCTTCAGCAAACAAAGATGGTCCTATTACTTCTTTCTTGCTAAAAAGAATGGTGAAAATTGTTGGAAAAAAAATATCTGGATATGAACTACTTAAGGATGCACGTGGTTATTTCATTCCTAATAAATCAGTAACCCTTTGAATAGGTACATATTAACAAAAATAATTCAGTCATGCTCAGGATCTTTGACACTTATAAGGTAGTAATATGAAGCTTCAAAATATTTAAGGTGAATTTAGACAAAAAAATAGTTTTCACTGGAAAATTCACAGCAAATTTACGTGATCCTTTTCACAACACTTCAGTCTTTAGGCTTTTCCACTCATAAACAGGTCTCAATAAACCTGGCTTCACACAAATGCCATCGCCTTGGTGTATTCAATTCCTGTCTGTCTCTCAAGCAGACACACATGCATATGCACCAATTGGTATTGTCACTGTTAAGCATCACATCAGGGAAAGTGTTGGCAGCAGTAAAATCATGACTGAAATAGAAAGTGAAAAGAGGGCTTAATAAATTCATTTCAGCAGCTGCGAATCATTCTGTTCCTTGTATTGAGACTTGTTCCACAGCTAGTCACAACATAACCAGGGATGAAATTACTTTCTAGGTACATCATTTAATGGAAGGTAGATAAGATTTTTGTAATGGAAAGAACTACATTGGAATGTAATGTTGGTGCTTTCTGTTCAGAAAAATGTAAGCAAAATCTATATTTCATCTTTCCATTATCTCTTAGTTGATTGTATAGTTGCAATTGGCACATCTGGCTGACCGGTTTTACTTTGGAAGCTTCACATGAAATCATGAATAAAGTGTAGCTTTTTAGTCACATTAACTGTGGGATTTTTTGCATAAAACACACAAAGATTGCCTTTCTGCAAGTAGTTATCCAACATACGTGTTTAATAGCTGGCCTTACATAGAATTTTCAAAAATATGCCTTGTGAATGGACTATTTTCTTTCACAGTAAATGGTTTGTTTATTTCTTAATAGTAATCTGTAATGCAAAAAAATAAATTTACGGCAACTCAAATATGATATTCTTAAATATCCAGAAAATGCATTATTAAATTATTTGTGTCTTGTCATATAACATGATTTAAACTATTGATGAAAGGACGTTATTCTCTATCCAGTGGTATAACATTTACAGTACTTTATGTATAAGTCCAATGATCTAATTTCTAGTAAATTAACAAATTCTAACTAAGACTTTTTTTTTTTTTGAATTTTGATTACTGAAAGAAATACAGAAGCAGCAAAGGGTAAGGATTAGTATCTGATGTCTGTTTAACTTTTCACCCTCTTTTTAGTCTCCTTTACTTTGCCTGTCCAAAAAGTACAAGTAAAGATGACTAGCAACAATTTTGTAATATTAGCTGGTTTTAAACTTCTGTAAATTGCAGAAGATCTTGGCAGCTTTAAAACATATTTCATAAAGTCATTGAATAGGATGGAAGATATTTCTGAATGTCATCTAGTTCTACTTCCTACTCAAAGCAGGGCCAACAGGATGGAGGTTCCTGCTTCCTAATCTGACCTGCTGTTGAGGGAGTTTGGCTGCTTGCTGGGGCTGGGGACTGAGGATGTTGGAGATTTGCTAAGGCTTGCTCTCTATTGCCTTTCTATGTGAGCACCAACTAAGATGCCAGGGACACTCTTTAGTGTGTTGAAAGTGATTTATGCAGGTCCAGGAACATGGAGGTCCAAGTTGTATTCTCCTTGTTCCTGCTGGTGTGTAGGACTTGAGAAGTGAAGAGGTGCTATATGCTAACACTAGATTCTCTCTATATTGATTGCAGCAGGATTTGGCTTCTATCTCTACGAGACCCTCTTGAAGAACTGATGAATTGTTAGTAAGAGAAGGTATCCACTTAATAAAGTAGGGGGAAAAGGATCTTGGCCAACAGGTGGACAGAAGACTCAGAGAGATCTTCCCCCATCATCAGTATTATATATATTGATGAGGATATGCAGCCAGACTCCTCAGTTGTTTCCAGTGACAGAATAAAATGCAATGGATACCAATAAATTATGTTTAAGCACATTTATTTATTCTCTTTCTTTTTTTTTTTTTTTATTATGATGGTAATCAAACCCTGGAACAGGTTTCTCAGAAAATCTGGGAAGTATCCATCCCAGGAAATATTAAAAACCTGATTGGACACAGCCCTGAACAAACTTGCTCTAGCTGGTCCTGCTCAGAGTAGTCCTGTTGGACTAGAGAGCTCCAGAGGTCCCTTCCTACTTCAACAACTCTGGTTCTGCAGTAAGCTTCTGTGAAACTTTATTGAAAGTGGAAGGCTCAATACTACTTTACAGGACTGAGCCACATGTAAGACAGGGTTTCTTTCGGTTGAATACTAATTTTGATTTTAGTTGAAGGCACCGTCTAAAGACTAATGATCATAGTGAAAGGATCAGATGTACAAATGTACCATATTAGATTACTATACTGTGTATTAGCTGCATAGAATGCAAGTTAACAAAGCTTCTTTCTTACAAGTTTTCAGTGTCTGAAAACAAATTAATATGGCAAAGCAACACAAAATTTAAATAATCAGTATCACAGGAAACTTCCGGCAGCTAAAGAAATATGTTAATTCTTAGCTTTTAATTTATTTCGCATAAGTTGCTTGCAAAGAGTAAGACTGCACTTTCACTTTGGCAATGACATTCAGGAAGGCAAGTTTTTATTCATCAATAGATATTTGCTATTATTTATAAAATGATGAAGCAATGATTTTTTTTAATGCAAAAATATCTATCTACATTGAAGAGTATTATTTACTTACAGGCACATTAGGAACCTAGTGCAACAGGTCATTGCTTTGTACTTCAATGATTTCTGAATAAGGGAAAGAAATTTCCGCTTAGTTTGTCAAATATAATTCCATGGTGTCAGTAACCTTCTATCTAGGACTTAGTCTGTTCCAAATGAACTCAGTACGAAAGCTACAGGGAACATCTGAGATGCAAAAGAATGGAAAGTCTTCTCTCTGCTTATACTTCCATTCAGAATTTCTACATACTATTAGTGTTTTAATTCGGTAAGGAGCAGCAAGTGATAAACAAAAGACAGTCCCCGTGATAAGTAACTACTATGATGAGTATTTCTGCGTCTGTCTATTGTCTACTCTGGCAGCTGAAGGAAAATCTATACCTCTAGGTCATGTACATAGAATCCATACTTCATGCTGGGAAGCACTGCATGTTCAGGAGCAGCTCACAGAAGCCATCACACTAAGAAAACAATATAAAAGAAACAATGCAGCAAACATGAGTCTTAAAATAATTTCTTATGGAGAATGAAGCTCGGTGGAAATTCTTAGTGTGAAGGTAGACACATTTCATCCAAAGTCAGGTGTTAAAACTTAAAAATTGAGATGCATGAACAATCTCACATTTCAAAGGTGGTAATGAACATGACAGTAATGTTATCTTGCATTTCAATGACCTAAGGAAATTAAGTTTCAAGTCAATTTTCTGTATAGTAATAGCTTCATGTAAGTAGTAGACTCAAAAAAAAAAATAAAAAAAAATCAGAAAAACAGAATCTTATTCAGCTGCTGTCACTCTAGTAGTAAAAACTAGCCAGGGTAACATACAGCTGATCATTAGTTGATATTCAAGAAAATTTCTGTTGCCTGGGAAATAGAAAAAGAGCAAGTGATTATGGAATTCCTGGACTGCAACTTCTCTGTTTAATAGCCAGCGACTTAGAGAAGTGAGGTTTTTAAATCATTATTTGCCACTTCTGGAAGTTATACTGTCAAGGACTGGATTTGCAGAAGTGCCTATATCCACACAAAACCTAGAGTGAGCCCCTCCACTCCATTTTAGTGAAACCCCACCTGGAGCATACAATTCTGGAGTCCTCAGCACAGGAACGATATGGACCTGTTGGAGTGGGTCCAAAGAAGGGCCACAACAGAAATGGTCGGAGGGCTGGTGCACCTCTCCTATGAGGTCATGCAGCGAGAGTTGTGGTTGGTTGTCCTGAGGAAGACAAAGTTCTGAGGAGGCCTTTAAATATTTAAAGGGAACTTATAAATGAGGTGGAGAGAGACTTTTACCCAGGTCTGTAGTGACAGAACAATGGATAACAGTTTTAAACCGAAAGAGGATAGATTTAGACTAGATATAAGAAAGGAATTTTTTACGATGAGGGTCGTAAGGTATCAAGCTAAAATTTTGAATCTAAAAAAGTCAGACACCAAAAACTCAGAGGAAATTAAATTATTAGTTGCATCTCTCTATGTGCCTATTTGTTAGCTGTATACGAAGATAAACATGAATCAAACCATCAATAATCTGCAAGCAGTCTTAACTAATTGAGACTGTGAGACTGACTAAGCAGAAACTTGTATTTTTAAGAACTCAATTTCCATTGTCTGATTTTTAATTACTTTTTTTTTTTTGGGGGGGTAAAAATGCATCAAGTATCTTCGTTCAGTAGGACCTTTATTATATTGACCTTTATTAAATTTAAGAAAATTAGGTCAATTTTTCCTAAACATAGAATGATAAACTTAGGGGGCTTTTTTATAATCTTGAACCTAGAAAATAAAATCACTTTCATTGCAACTGAACTAACGAGCATTTGTAGAAGCAGCCTTGGAAAAGCTTTTTTCTCAAGTATTTTTTGCCATAGTTTTATTCTAACCTGATAGTGTATTATCCAAAGATACACTTTTCTAGTAATAAAAAAATATTTTTTACAAAAGATTTTACACAGGCACACTGTTTACTTCATGAATATTTTCATTGATCCCTCTTACATTTTCCTTAGCAGCAGATGAGAACAGCGTGAGTAGAAAAATCTCTCCAAGATAAGGTGTAAGTATTCATGCACTTTACTCTTTACTTTTTAATATTTCTTTCTAGTCTCCTACAGAGATCACAGTACACACTAATACATTAGCTCAATGTGTGTTACACTCACTTTAAAATGACAACCTAGCGCTGTACAGAACTCAGTAATTTTGTCATAGCAATGCTTCGCCTTTTAAGTACATGCTATAATAAAAGGTATTTGCATGTGTCATACAATAAACACTTCGGTGTTTCTTGTCCAAGACTAAAGAAAAAAATCCCCACAGTGGATTACAAAAAAACCTAAAGGCAATTTGCAAATAATGAAATACTAATACATATACATATAGTTTAAAAGTAAAGAAAGGCATGGCAAATTGATAAATAGAAATAGTTACTTATAGCTATACTGTGTTGGGATAGAATATGCTCTGAAATTAGAGCTAAATTCCAAAGAAATTGAGAGATACTGGTCAGAATTTCTTGGACTTGAGCTGTTTGAAGATGAGCTTTCTATGAGTTTTTATGACAGACAACTAAGTCTCTCAGTTAAATGTTAATAAAAAGAAAAAACAAAAAGTGGGCTTTTTTTCAATTTTAAAAGAAATTCTCCTTATTCTTCACTGATCTTAATGTTTGTCTTGGAATAAAATTCTTGCTTAGCTCATGTCACAGATTTTGATGTGTCATAAAGATTTGCAACTCAAAATTCAGAATGAAAAGTATGTGAACATACTTTTATTTCTCATTGTCCTCATATTGAAATAAATTTCACAAGGAATGGATTGATTATAAGATAACCAAAGTTTGTCAACTGCACTATAATCTCAGCATTTCACAAGTTTTGACGCATGATAGAATTGTTGATGCACGTACATTCCAGGTGACTGTCTTTTGTAGGCTTGTGTCTTAACTACTGAAATGGAGGGGTGGTGGTCTGGATTTCTTTGTTTTTCCCATGGACACATACATTTGTTATAACACTTGCATAACTGACTTTTTTTTCTCTCTCTTCCTTTTTTTTTTTTCATTTTGTGTGTGTGTATGTTTGTGTGCTACTAATCAAACTGTATTACATAAGGTACTGTGTCTTTTTTTGGCACCTAATTATTTTATCAGTTCCTAATTTCATTTGGATTAGAAGATAAACAGTAGTAAATTGCTTAAATGCCTTTAAGCATTTCTCCTTAGATTATTACAGTGCACCACAGCTACATTCCTCAAGTGTGCATTGGGTAACATTGAGCTAACGATTCATGGAATAAATTCATTCCATAGTTAGTTAGACTACTATTTCATTTTCAGAAAAAATAGAGACCATCTGTTACATGGGCTTGTCAGGGGATAATACCATCAGTATCTGTGGACAACTACATAGTGGCCATAACTGTATGAAGAAGGAAATGAGCTGAAGTTATTCTTTCTACCATGCTGAGGACATCATCAAAAATTGTAGATGTTTTTGGTGTTACAGTTAGTCCCACATCCTTGCATGCAGTTATATAGCACTTTTCTTAATGTTTCCTCCTAAAAAAATAGTTGGACTAGACAGGACACGGAAGTCTGACTGAGTATTGTTTAGGTGCAGTGTCATTGTTTTCCAAAGGAGAAAGAGTGCAATTCGGTAAGATAGTTCAATTCCTATGCAAGCAGAAGATGAATTTGTATATACTAGAAGACTGGGGTGGGAAGGAAACAGAATGAGATATTTTCATCATTTAAGACCTAATTTGTTTGTGTTTATGCCAGTGATTATAATGAAATCGTACTTTAGGTGAGACTGTTTCCAAAGTAAGAAAAATATCAACACTTTTCAGCTGTTCATGTGCAAAAAAAAATCAAAGTCCTCTATTAAGTCCATTAAAGATGACAAACCAGTCATGGACAACATTACAGTTCAGAGACGAGAAAGTAAACTGATCATGGAATAAACATGGCTATAGCTGGTAAAATTTTCTGAAAATTCTAGAACTGACACCTACCCCACTTTTCGATAAACCATTTATTTGCTTTCTAAGAAGTCAGAACTAATATCTTAAGTCTTCATCTTCTGCTCAGAACATTGAGATTTTGCATCTTTTTTGAAATAATTTTGTTTACATTTACTTATACTCCAGTTTCATAGGAATCTACATGGTCTTTCCCATTTCATATACATGTATTTAATTAAGTTAAACAGTCAATTGACCATAGAAAGAACATTATTATTATTATTATTATTACTTACATTGCTTTGAACACTTACTACAGTATCTTGTTTATTTGACATTGCTCAACTGGTAAAAATAAATGCTAAGAATCATCAATACCTAAACCTTTTACTAAATCTATTTTTCTCCTAATGGATAGTATGTACCAGTACTAAGGATATCTTGATTCATGGCTGCGATGGGTTGATCTCGACCAATAGTCAGAAGGTAAGCCAGATGCTCTCTGATTCTCCTCAAAAGGATAGGAAGAGAAAATAAGATTAAAAAGCTCACGGAAGATCACTTACCAATTACCACAACAGGCAGAACAGACAACTTGGGGGAAAATTATTTTCTTTTTTTTTTGCCACTTGAATAAATTTGGGTACAGAGAAACAAAATCAAATTAAAACACCTTCCCCTCCTCATCAGTCCTTCTTACTAGGCTCAACTTCACTCCTTCATTTCTGACTCCTCTACCTCCCTCCCACCCTGCTGACTGGTAGAAGGGCATGGAGAATACAGGGTTGTGGTCAGTCCATAACAGTTCCTTTCTGATGTTCCTTCCTCCTCATGCTTTACTCCTGCTCCAATATGAGTCATTCATGGGCTGCAGGTTCTTCAGGAACTGCTCCTCTCCTTCTCTCCACTGGGTGCTTGCAAGTTTGTTTCTCATCACACTCTTTTCTCCCTCTTCTCTCAGGCAGCATTTTGATCTTTTAAAAATACGCTTTACTGGAGGTGCAGCTATCATGGCTGAGGGGTGCAGCTGTGCCCAGCAGTGGGTCCACTGGAGCCAGATGAAACTGGCTGCGTCTGGCATGAGGCAGCCCAGGCCTCTCCTCACGGAAGCACCTCCTCTCCCCTCTCCAACCCCTCCCACCACCACCTTGACACCTACAACCAATAAAAAGGCCAATATACAAGTTCTATCTACTTCTACGTAACTCTCACTCTCTTATTTTGACACTATTCATTTTATAAAGTGACATTTCATACACTAACAGGAAGAATGTAAAAACTAATAAAGCTACTAGCAGCTATTTATAAACTATTAGTTTTGGGGTTTTTGCCCCAAATATATTTGGAAAGTAAACTATGAAAGTTGTTTTTTTTTTATTTTGCAACTTTTCAAGGTTAATCAAGCTGTCAGGAAGAAATTGCAAATACATATGCCTGCACTCAAGAGTACAAATGTGCAATCACAGCAGGAAAAGGAATATGTTTTCCACTTGGTTGCTATGCATTTATCGGGAGAGTTCTCAAGGAAAATGGTCTGTAACTTAGATGTAGTTTTAAGCCATTTTAAAAAAATATCTTCTCACACTATGTTGTTAATGACATTTCAAAATACTGCTTTGTAAAGGCTTAAACTAGGAATGAACTTGCAAAAAAAGAGAAATATATAGCTAAATCATATTTGTTTGGTTTGTTTTATCTTTGTCTTATATTGATTCTTAGCACTACATTTTTGAAAAGATGAGATTGTCTCAGCCACCACTGACAATTGCTTATCTAATTGGGCATGCAATTGAGTTGTATGCAATTTAACTTTTCAACAGGTAACAAGATAAGACACGGGCTTGACCTACTAAAGATGGTTAGTGAGTCAAAAGAAAAAAAACATTTCTTTTTAATTCATTCTCCTTTCTTCTTAAAAACAAGTTTAGATCAACACCATTTAAACAACCTTCTAAGCTTTTGCATGGATGGCAAAACAAGCTGATAATGTTAAAAATTAACTCTTGCCTTTTTTTTTTTTCTGCTTTCATCACTAGTGTTTTTGCTTGTTTTGTTGTTTTTTTTCTTTTTTTCTTTCTCTGGATTGATTAACTGAACTCTAAATCAATGGGGAAAGCAGAAGTCAGCTGTATTGCTGCAGGAGTCACTATTAAAAGAAGAAATACCTTGTTTTAAAACAGTACGAATTTTACTGAGGCATCAGTGAACGAAGAATTCCTTAGCATAACAGTCAAATCAGAGATATAACCAGTCAGGAAACTGATTTCATTAGTGACTGTAGTGGACACAAGTAAAAAGCAAATATTGACATGTCCTTACTTTATACATCCTTTAAATATCAGCTCTGGCTAGCAAATAAGCTTTCAAGTAATATGTAGCTAATAAATGTCTTTTCCTGGAGCTCTTTTCTACCACTATAGTTGTGTGATCGTTTGAATACAGCACCAAAATTCAAGCATTACATTTGTAGACTACTATGTCTTAGGAAAAAAAAAAAAAAAAAAAAA
>VWZK01010789.1:37323-57737 GCA_013396935.1 Baryphthengus martii
AAAAAGAAGAAGAAAAAAGGCAATAGTAACAAGACAAAAATCTTATTTTGAGTGGCATACAAATGAAGTTCTTATTATTGTGCTTATTTTTCTTCAGAGGGCTGACATTCAGCTTTTTCAGGAAGAGTAATATCATAAATATACTCTCAGTTACTCTAAGTCAAGCAGCATTTCAGTGATTTTCTGTGAGAAATTTTAGGCTTTCTGTCTGTCATCTCTGAGTCCCAGCTATGTTTGCGATCTGTTTTTCTCAGCATTCTCCCGGTTTGTTTATGTTTGCCCTGTCTTGTGTCACTCTTCCGCTGTCCTCTCACCTCTCTCAACCTACCCTCTGCTTGGTACTCAGTGAAGAGACACATTTCTTCTGGAAGGCTCTAATTGTCTCAGCATGGAGCTCACAGACAAGGCAAGTGGCCTTCTTTCTTCCCTGATGCTCAGAATATGTGTCTTTTTTTTTCACCACAAGTTTTAAACCAGAAATTTCTCTCTTACAGGCAGCTTGGAATCCAGGTGAGCTTAATTTTCTTCCTAAACTGCAGATTACTGACTTCCTCTGGTGGTCTTCACACTTGTTCACACAGAATTTGAGTACATGACTAAGATGTTGCTAAATATGAGATGGCAGATCCTGTTTAACCTACAGCACCACATCGGCTACAAATAGACCACCCAGGTGTCAGTACTGTCCACTAGTCAGGTAGGGCCAGTATCTTAAGCTGGTCTGAGCTGTCAGGTGCTGCTACATGTGAATGTCAAACTGATTGATAACTGTGAAAGCAAAAAAGAAAGGGATTCTGTACTTTTTCTCCAGTTGAATTTGGTCTAGTATTAGAGTAAAAATGTTTTGGGTTTTTTGGGGGTTTTTTTTGTGTTTTTGTTTTTGTTTTGTTTTTGTTTTGTTTTTTTGGTGGTGTTTTTTTTTTTTTTTTTTTTTCTGCAGACATGATAGAAAATAGCTGAATGAGTATGGGTGAAAAACTATGAGTTAATGCTCCCAAGTATTTGGCACCAGGGTCATAACAGTAACAAAGTCATAGGAAACTTTCCTAAAACGTCCCTGACCTTTCACTGACAAATTTTTCTTGATTCATGTTGAACACATTTTTCTTCACTTGCCAAAATCAAAGCTAGAGAATCAACTCCGTAACATTTTTTATATACCTTGTATTCAGATTTTTCTTGATCATCACACTTTTACTCTCCATTTCCTATTCTAACACTCTTTTCAAAGCCTACCTCTTTCACCTATAGCCCACAATTCTTATCTGTTCCCCATATGAAAGACAGCAACATTTGTAACCACAGTGTTCTTCTTTTCCTGTCTCTGTGATCAGGCCTCGTCTCTTCACATTCTCTCCCTGTCTTTTTCAGTGCCTCTTTCTTAATTCTAAATTCCATTTTCTCAGTGGAATCAGTAATTCATACATATTTCCCTCCTTGTATCTGGTCTTTCACCACACGTCTCTGTGGCTTGAATATTCTGTGCATCCTTTTAGTCTATTTGTCTTCTCTTTCCACTGCTCCTATCAAGCTCCGTGTGTTTCTTCCCTCCTCTCCTTCACATGGAATTATTTTCCTGCACTGTAGTGTCCTTATTCGAAACCCATTCTTCTGTTATTGCTTCTTCATGTTCTTACACATCGTTCCCCAAAGAGGAGGATCAGGACATTCTTCTGATAATGTAACATTGCATCATCTTTATTTCTCTAGTACTCCATCTATTTCACTTTTCTCCTTACCTGTGTCATTTTAATGGAGTCAGCAAGCTCTCTGAGGTATGGGTAAAGATATCCTATAAAATACTGCATGACACTGGTGAAAATCTATACAATTTTGAAAACAATAAAGCTTTAAAATCAGAAATACTGCCTTTAAATTAATTGCAAGTCTCAGTTTTATGGCACAGCTACTAAATCACATCTGTTATTATCAAAGACAGGATCAAAAAGAAGATATATAATATATAAACAATTTTCTTAGAACTTTCTCCATTTCAATTTTACATAATCCTTACCCTACAAAATAGTTTTTACTATTTTTTAGGTAACTTAAGAACGATCATAAACACTAAGCATTTTCAAATTTCATTTGACTGAATATGTTATCTTGTGCATTGATGATATTTTTCAAAATAGTTCTCAGTTCTGTGGATGCATAGCATGCTAAAATGGTTTGTTTAAATACAGTGTCCACAAAAATCACTGCTTTTATGATGAGCCTAATTGGCTCCCATTGGCTGTTAACTGTGAATACAGTTGCTTGCTAACTGCTTGTTTTCTCTTGAGCTATACTTTTCACAAATCAGATCAGCAGTGACACCTTTTTAGAATAAAAATAATGCAAAATTCTTTTATCTTGCAACTTTTAAAAATATTTCTTTAGTGTAATGAAAGCTTTGAAAAATACTGTCTCCTCTTGCTTTGCAGAGTAAACTCTTCACTTACGAAACAAGCCCGTATTTTTAATCTCTCAGGCATTTACTCTATAATGACTGCTTCCCCCCCACACACTTCATATATTTAAAATTAATAGTATAGTATTTCTCCTATTGGTGTTCTGGGTTTGGATTAGAGTTGTAGGTTTTTTTTTTCTGAGGGGGAGGGTGTTGGTTTGTTGTTTGGGTTTTTTTTTTTAGACAAGATTTGCAGTACTGTGAGATGAGATGTCATCCCAGAGAGTACACAACATGTAGGTAAGGTTAATATTTACCAACTGTAACACCTGACTGTAATATGAGGAGTCGTTTCTTTGTCAAAGAAAAGATAATTACAATTAGATACTTATAATGATTAAAAAAACAGGAGAAAAATAAAAACTGTTCCTGGAGTACCATAGTAGAAGTCTAACTTTTAAAATCATGTGCAAATAACTATTTTTACTGTACAGATGAGTCAGAAATTTGTGAAAAGAGTTTAACAAATATATCAATAAAATACTGAAGTTCTTAGTCACAAGTAAGTCTCACTGATGTATGTATCCGTAAGAAATACAAACAGATTGCCACTAGGGGCTCAAAGGACATTTTATCTTTCCCTTAGTTAGAGGCTGTCATATATTTCAACAGGTCTCTGATCTGAACAGTTAGAGTACCAGTTATTGAATTCCAAATAATTGTACTACATCCCAGCAAGGAAAATTAGGTATGTGCTTATATTTCATTCCTAATACACATTTGCCACTATTTTAGGGACCAAATTAACTTCACGTCAGGCTTTTCATCTGTAAAGTATCAATGAACCCTGATATGTATGCAGGACTTTCACACATTCAAGCTATCACAGAGCTTGAGATAAAAAGTATGTCATATAATAACAATAATAATGATAACAATACCCATTATTGTATTTGTGTCTTGAGTAGAAAGAATAATCTAATCAGGAATATGTAAAACTGTTGTCATAGTTACAATGAGGATTAATGCTCTGAAAACGAAAGAAAATGTTCATGTTTTTGAGGTGTTCATCTCATTAAAATGTTGTTCCCTTTTTCACAGCTAATTTCTCTGCAATCCAATGAGGCACACATACCTCAATAGTTAATTTACCTTTCCCTTCAGGGTTCTAGTAGTTAGGGAGTGGCAGGCTAGGAGAGTTGTACCATCCTCTTAAACCCTTCTATCAAAAATTAATAATAAGGCTTAATAAAGGAATAAGAATATGAAGCAATCAAGCTAGATGAGTAAATTATTTTTTAGCATAACCTGAAGCATCTTCTACTAAACTCCCGTAATTTATTTAATACAAAAATATATATTCTTTTTTTCTTGTCCTACTTGCTTAAAAAAAAACAAGTTACAGTATTTTACACCAAGTGAAATATTATATCTCATATTGGACATTATTAACAAAGCTAAGGAAAATTTAGGACTAAGCTTACACACTTCTCTCAAAATGAGGAATTTTTTTTTATAGAATACCATATCAGTTAAAACCTCTGATACTGAGTGAACCCAGGTTTGACCAAACTGCCTGAAAATATCCTGGAGAGAGGTAGAAATTTACAAAGCTTTAATGTCTACTTTTTTGGTTGCTGAAATTTGCATAAAACTTCTAAATAATAAAGTGATGAGTGTTGAGGAAGATACCAAATATAGTAGCAAAATCCTGTGGCTTAGATCAGTCACCTAAAACAGATGGTTAAGGTTCGAATTCATTCTTCCATATAACAAAGGATGCCTTGAGACAGGCAATGAAAAGGCACAAAAAAATTGTTTTATCTTTCCCAAGTACAACACAGCTTGGTATTTAAGAAAATCCTCTAGTAAATTGCAAGCTTAAGTCTCCTGAGGCAGCAGAATAAATTGAATCGGGTTTTCTTAAATTGTGTGTGAATGCTCCTAGCATTGGACTCTTCATTAAAGATGTGATTTTAGCGTCACTTTTTCAAACAGTACTGTTTGACCAGTTCAAGCTAAATCCTCAAATATTTGTAAAATGATCAGTACTTTTTTTTTTTCTTCTTCTTCTTGAACTATGTTTTCATGAACAAGTCACCAGGTTTTACATTATACACGCAAATTCTATCTTTATGCAAATAATTTATAAGGGACAATTTGAAACCAAAGAAATCAAGCAACTACTAACCAAAGTAGCATAGTACAGCAATAAAGTACATTCATAATAGGATACCCTGAATTCTGTTTGAATCAACCACTTCATGAACAAAAAAATACATTTTTACTATAATTACTAACACTTTGGAGTGAAAAATTAAACATAAATACATTTACTCAAGAAGACAGTGACTTCAGTTACAACTATTTTAGCCATTCTTTTTGAACTATAGCCTCTTATAAAATCAAAAATATTAAAAATTAACTATTTTTTTCTGAAACCAACAACACACTAAAATAATATATCACTTCAGGTGAAATTAATTTTCAGGATTTAATAACACAGATGAAAACACTTGTGATTCAGTTTCTAAATTATTAGTTTTGCTTTGAATTTTTTTCAGTTTAAGTGTAAAACTCCAAACGTTCAAAGAACTTTGAAAAAGTGGGCCCCAGTATTACAGGGCCCATAGCCTGATATTCTGAAGCGTTGTGCGTTAATAAACAAAATGCTTCTTTGAGAATAACTGGCCATTTCCAGGTAACACATCTGTTGTGGTTTAAGAGTTAACAAATTGAGGGGGGATGGACACTGGTAACTCTAGGAACCTGAGGGGTCAGAGGGCAGCTGGTATTCCCTCCCCTTCCCTGACACACTCTATAAAAGGGACAGGAAATTTAGGCTTTGTCCTCTTTTCCTTCTCACTCAAGCTGTGCTGCTGCTGGGACCGCACCTCAGCGCAGCCAGGCCTGGCTCCACGTGCTCTGCACAATCCATCCCCATCCGAGAGCTGATTTTGTATATGCTTGTATATCCCTCTTCCTTTCATATTTCTTTTTCCCTGTTTATCTCTGTTACTTAGTAAATTTTTTTCATAGTCTTAACTTCCAATTTCGTGTGAGGCACTTCCTTCCGCGTTCCCCCTTTTATCCTCCCTTGGGAGGGAAGAGGGAGGGGGAGAGAGGGCCGATAGGAATCCTGCTTTTTGGGATTTGCCCTGAGCCTTAAATGGAGACAACATCTCTTTAATTCCTCTAATGGTAGATCAATTACATCAAATCCTAGAATACATATTCAACAAAATCCTAAAGTAGCTAAGGCTTATTGGAGCTCCTTCTTATTAGAGAGTGAATATAATTCCAGAATTTGCTGTAAAGGTATCAGAGGGAATACACTGTCTGCCACCTTGCCAGGTTATGCCTAAAAACCTACCTATCTAAGTCCTTGTTTAGATTTGGAGATAGCAGTTCAAAATAACATTTGTAATGGAAGAGACAGAAGCGTGTAGTGAGAAGAGATAATATCTTTATCATTTGCTGTTAACAATATACAAGGGGATTCACTGACTTTAATTAAAAATAAATGTGGCCACTTGGAAGAGGTCAGAATTTCCTCTGTTCATTTTCCAGTAGTAGGATCAGGAGAGCAGACGGGACAATACCACCAGCATCCAGACTGCAAGTGCAACCTCTCTCATAATTAATCCCATAGTTTCTCTAACTCATCTATTGTAAACCCTAATCCTTAATGCAGATCTCATGAGTATCTCTATTGTAAAACTCCCTGTTTGTCAGGGGATTCTTTTATGCCTGATGGATTAGTTTTAATGGGGATAATTTGAACATTTTGTCCCTTATGATTTCCCTTTGGTATTTGGGCAATCACGACCCAACCTTCTCTCTTACCATTGATCTGGGGATAGTTCCCATCCTTGTTGCTTTCCCATAGAGGCCGTTCAATTTTGCAGTTTGTGAGACATTAGTTTTCTAATCTGTGTTACTACTGTAGGATTAAGGTTAAATCCTTTGGCCCTCCCAGGCAGTGCATTTTGCAATAGTCTTGTGCCACGGTTTAGGCCCACCCAGATGGCAACTAAACACTATGCAGCTGCTCTCTCACTTCTCACCTGCAACGGGATGGGGAGGAGAAAATACAACCAAAGGCTTGAGGGTTAAGACAAAGACAGGGAGAGCTCACTCATCAATTGTGGACATATGCAAAACAGACTCAACTTGGGAAAAAATCTCACACATCAAATTAATTTAAACAGCACTAATTTACCAATGAAAGTAAAATAGGATGAGAAATACAACCATATGTTTTTTTAAAAAAAATCTTCTCCCCACCACTCCCTTCTTCCCAGGCTCATCTTTGCTCCTGATTTCTCTACTTCTTCCCCTCCAGCAGCACCTGGGGATGGAGGATGGGGAATGGGGCTTGCAGTGAGTGCATCACATATTGTCTCTGCTGCTCTTTCCTCCTCAGGAGGACTCCTTGAAGTCTTCCCCTGCTCTAATGCGAGGTGTCTCTCACAGGAAACAGTCCTCCATGAATTTCTCCACCATGAGTCCTTCTCTTGGGGCCACAGCTCTGCAGTGTTTTCTGTAAACTGTAATCCTCCCAGCAACAGACTGCTCCAGTGAGAGTTTACCTCAGAGTCATGGACTTCTTTGGGTGCAGCCACCTGCTCTGGCATGGATGTTGTAAAGCCAGAGATCTGAGCTTAGTTTCTAGTAGCTGGCTTTTATCAGGACTTTAAGATTCAAGAGGCAATTCCTCTAACTGCTCAAAATCACTGTAAAAATTCTTGAGCTTTCTGTTTAATAGCTCTCAGCAAACAGTTGCATATCTGTCTGTGAGAAAAATACTTTCCCACTACTCATGAAATTCTGCTCACAGTGTTTCTTGTAATTTTCCCTTTTCTACTATGTTTTGACGTTTTCTCCTTTGTTCTCCCAAGTGTCTGCATCCATGACCTGTGTATTTCACAGAATCTCACTTCTGACACTAATTAATGGCACAACCTAAAGGGCTATCCAGACTGCAGGATTCTGTAATACACAAGTATATGGAGGCTTTTATCCTCTTATTTTCTCTACTTTATTACAGATTACCATAAATACCACAAAAATCATCTCTAGCAATTATACTACCTCAAAAATCATGACCAGCAAATATACCTATGATAACAAAGTGAATATATATATAAAGCTATTACAAATTACTATTAGCAATCAATAATACAGTATCAATAAATAATATGGCAGCAATCATTCATATAGCAACAACCATGTAGATGTACAGTATTACAGGTTACTCAAACTTGTAATTAGTGAAGCAACTTATCAACAACATAACAGAAGTTTTACTTATGACACATTACTTATATGGGTATATAATGTCAGTAACCCGTGAATTACACAGATTTCAGAAGGGGCCAGACCATCCCAAAGGGGAGGACAGACTGATCCCAGAGGGTGACCGAACCATCCCAGAAGTGGGATAGTAAATTGAACTGACCCCAAAAGTGGGACCAGTAAAGTAACAGACAGTCTGACATCAAAGATGATCCACATAACAGTCTAGAGTCAGCTAGGTGTCCCTGATGAGAATCCAAGATCTTGTAAAAAGTTCCTGTGGAGAGTTCAGCCTGTTTATGAAAGCAAAAGTATGTGCAGCAAAGGAAGTTCTCAGAGAGAAAGGCTATAGTTTGGATTTAAATAAAGTGGTTTTCATATTATAGAGACATAAAGAGGCTTAGGGCATCACCACTTTGAACAGCTAATAGATGCTGTTAATTTCTATTTTTCACCTGTAATAGTGAACAGATGATAATGTTTCCTGTTCTTTGAGACCAATTTTATTTTTGCAGATTGTTTCCACTTTTTCAGAAGATAAACTGCTATCTCAGAACATTTCCAGTTACTAGGTACCCAGTTGTACTTCAAAGATGCCAGATATGCTTTTCAAGGATGTTTCTTGTTCCCAGCCTTATTTCCCAGGCTCATAACTCCCAGACAGGCAGGCAATTTGTCTGTCAGTATTTTTCATCAAACATTTTCTTCTGTTCAGTAGCCTTCCCTTTCTAATCAGGACACCTTTATGTGGATGCTCATATCAACAGTGAAGTCCTCCATCTCCCCTGGAGACACCTACATTTTGGAAATTAAATGCAGTTGTTTGTGAAACTGGACCTGAGCCTCCTTGAAAGTAGAACTACTAAAATGCAGCAAAATTATTTGAAATCACTGCCCTTCAAATATTAAAAAGGAAAACTCAAACAACAAAAAAATGCAAAGATACGCACTAGTAAAGTAAATATTTTCACTTAGTTTGTGTGAAGTATTCTCTCTGTCATTATGTACTATTAATGGTGTAGGTGCTTATACTGTCAGTGGGTATTATCCCAGCACTTCAGGTCAGTGTCCTGGATTCGGCTAGGATAGGGTTAATTTTCACCAGAAGTTGGGAGGGGGCCACAGCCAGGATAGACAACCAAACCAGCCAGTAGGATGTTCAACACCATGCTAATGTCATGCCTGCTACATAAGAGCAGAGTGTGGGCCAGGCTGGGCATGCAGCCTCCGACACAATGCCCTCGGTGCAGCTCTAGGCAGTTCATGTGTTTTAAACCACTTGCTTTATACATTTTTCATTAATATTATTGTTATTGCTGTTGTTTCTATCTCTTTATCTCTACCCATGGAGTTTTGCCTTTTTCTCCCTATTCTCCTTCTGATCCCAGGGCAGGGAGGGTGTGAGCAAATGGCCACATGGTGCTCAGTTCCCAGTTGTGTCTAGATCACAACAGTCAGTACACTTCAGAGTACTTTTACAGTCGGTTCTAACAGCTCTGAGGCCTTTATATATTACCAAGAAATAGAACTATAGAATCATAGAAGTTGGAAAACACCCATGAGGATCATTGAGTCCAACTACCTGCTTCTTGTAGGACTACTTAAAACTGAATCATATGATGAAGAGTGTCATTCAGATGCTCCTTGAAACACGGAAACTCATTTTACCCCTTTTATATTCAAATAGTACTATTTGTTTCTTCAAATGTTGTAAACTTAGCAGAAATTAAATTCTTAGCTGACTGATGGTATGTTCTGCTCACATATTCAAAGTTTGATATTAAGATGGAAGTTTTATCTAAGCCATGATGGAAGTGCCTTTATGTTTTCCTTGTTTTGTTTCAACATTATTACCCGTGTACCATACAGTGTGGCTGACTACATAGAGCCTGCTTGGAATTGCAAGTTAATTGCATCTGAATTCATGGCAGGTACAGTCATGATGCCCTGGCAGTCCAGTTCTTCAATTATATGGTGAGATTTCTTCAAATGTATCACACTTCCCTCACTGACTACATGCCAACCTGTGCTTACAGAAGACACAAGAAGATAGATACTTTACATCTACGAGGTTTCATCCTGACAAGCAGGCAGGATGCAGCCATCAGGTGTTATGGAAATTTAAAGCTGACCAAATATACCCTCAGTGAACTTTTCCATCTCTTGG
This sequence comes from Baryphthengus martii, assembly GCA_013396935.1. Taxonomy (NCBI): domain Eukaryota; kingdom Metazoa; phylum Chordata; class Aves; order Coraciiformes; family Momotidae; genus Baryphthengus; species Baryphthengus martii. Next base: position 47,181 of record VWZK01010789.1, read on the forward strand.
CAAGTCTCCATGGCTAAATGAGAAAAAGCTAGGGAACAATCTCTGGCCTGGAACACAAGTAGCATGCTTAGTTTCTTGTAAAAGGTGATGACAGCTAATCCACCATGTATCAAATGCATATTAGAGTGAGATGGTCAGAGCACCTACCAATTCTACTTTACAAACATTTCATAATTGATAATTCACAATTATAATACAGTTTATATATCTAATTATATTTATATATTTACTAGTTTCACTGCTATATTATTTAATGGAAAAAAATACATTAATTCAAAAAGACAGTCTTGTTCAACATATTCGTCACTGACCTGGATGATGGAATGGAGTGTACCCTCAACACATTTGCTGATGGTGCAGAAACTGGGAGAAGTACCTGACCCATCAGAAGACTGTGCTGCCATTCAGTGAGACCTAGACAGCCTGGAAAGCTGGGTGGAGGTGAACCTGGTGAAGTTTCACAAGAGCAAGTGTTGAGTCCTGCACCTGGGGAGGAACAACTCTATGCACCAGTACAGATTAGGGGTGGACCCGCTGGAAAGCAGCTCCACAGAGAAGGACTTGCGTGTCCTTGTAGACAAGTTAACCATGATGCAGCAACAGGCCCTTGAAGTCAAGAAGGCCAGTGGTACCGGGGATCCTCAACATGAGGAGAAACTTCTTTACTGTGAGGGTCACGGAGCACTGGAACAGAGTGCCCAGAGAGGTTGTGGAGTCTCTTTCTCTGGAGACTTTCAAAACCCACATGGACATGTTCCTTTGCAATCTGCTCTAGGCAAACCTGCTTTATCAGGGGAGTTGGACTACATGATCTCCAGAAGTCCCTTCCAACTCCTAACATTCTGTGATAAAGACAAAGAGAGAAACTATATGGCATTTTTTAGAGACAAATAGTATAGTACTAAGAATTCTCAGGATTATGCAATTCAGACTAAAGTATGCATAAAGAAACAAAAGGTTAAATACTCAGGTGTTGCAGTCTGTTAATATATATGTGAATAGTAGACCAAATATTTAACAGTCAATCTAATTTGTTAATCTTCTATAAACAAGTTGTCTAACACTAGGATGAACAATATTTAGTAATATTTGAGACAGAAATTCACATTTTTTCATTGTTATTTTTAAGTAATCTGTCTTGTTTGTTCTTTCATGTAAAATGATCCAGATGTGTTTTAAAGGTCTAGTCTTTATTTTATTTAAACATATATTTATGTCTTTTATGACTGATACAATTAATTATAACTATTGTCATGATGACTATTTGCAAGTATAATTTATATGTAAATTTATTTCTGAATTATTCATCTTGTTAAATTTGATCTTCCTGATAAGTGATGAGACAATTAGTGTCTTATATGATCGCACTGTTTTCCTGTTTTACACATAGGCATGTTATTCTTTTATTGTTTTTTCTTAATTATGTGAATAACGCCCCTAATGAAAGTAGAAATAATAACTGAACAATATCTAAGATACCTCTAAAACACAAATACCACTTCTAATAAAAGATTTGTTCCAAAATCTGAAGGAATCTAATCTAAAGGAAACCTGAATTCTTTAATCTTTGCTTTGTATTAGAAAGGATAATCAAAGCATACCTAACCAAAGAGCAGAAACATCTCACATCATCATAATTTTATAAGCAGCAAACATCATTCTCCATTTCATAGGCTAAGGAGGCAGACTTCTCTCGTGTCTGGCTTTAGGATGGCTTCTGTGAGAAGACACGAGAAGCTGCCCCCATGTAGGGCAGAGCCAGTTTCAACCATCTTCAAGATGGACCTGTGGCTTATCAAAACTGAGCCTATCTGCTGAAAACATTCTATTTACTATCTTTAGTAAATAGAATACAAAACATCACTGAGAGGGGAGGGCACTAGAACAAATGAGAACAATTATTCTAAAAGAAGCTCTTGTTCAGGTTCTTATAACTAAAGCTGGACAGTATGAAAAATATCTTTCATAGACTCTGGTGTTTTACAAAAGACTGTCGCAAAGTATTATAAGGAAAATATTTTAAGTCATGTCCTTACTCTTGTGAGCTCTAAAGCATTCAAATGTAGCAGGCAGCTAAAAATTAATATAAAAGAAAAATCTTTCATAGTCATTACTAACACTATACTCAAGTAAAGGAGTTAGGCTATTGGGGTTGAAATCTGCAAACACATCCAGAGTTTGAAAGAAGTGATGTAAATGTAGAATAAAGTTCTTAAGAAAGATGGAGACTTCTGAGGGAAGATAATGTCAGAAGAAACTAGCTTGCGTGTTCTTAATACTTTGTATTCTTTTCAATAATTTAAACACAGAATGAGAGAAAAGAAACAACATGTTTAAAAAAAATAAGTTTGTCATTAAAAGTAAGATAATGAGAAATAAAATGGATCCTCAAAACTTCCGTGGAACAATGGCCAACTTTCAAATTCAAGCTTTAATGCTCGTTATTGCCTAGTTTTGCAATTTTCAGGAGGACTGGCAAAGTAATTCACCAAATTTTAAAAACATGCTCATTTACATTTAGTGAGATAATATTTATATTTTCTTTATCCATTTATTTATTTATATTCTGCAATGCTTTTTCAATGTTTCTGTCTCTGAATTTAGATATTAGCCTGTTAGGGGGGAAAAATAATCAGATGAAAAATTACATTGATTATTTATTTTTGGGTAGTTTTGTATTTAGCTTCCCTTACCTATAGAAAGGGTGATATATATTGATTTTCCAAAACAACCTGCAACAGCAGTTCTGTTACAGCAGTGCTACATTATTTTTACTAAAAACTGGGCAGCTATAAAAAAAAATTAAGGGTTTTTTCCTTGTTTGATGAAGTGGCTTGAGATTCAGTTGACAGTTCAACTGCATACAATTGGAAGCCTATATAAAGGCAATTATACATACAAAGTGGTTATCCAAACTTTCGTTTAAAATAAAATAGTGCTAGTCATTAATGTTTTGGCTGCTAAATAAGGCTCATAGTAGTTGATCTTTTGAATTACTGGCTTTATTGAGAATATACACTTCAGAAGACAAGTGAATTACTGTATGTTAATATGGAATTTCAATTTCATTTGGAGTACAAGCTGGGTGCCAAATCATACATGCTGCCATGTCTCTAAGTAGTGTCCAGCTGACTAGGTAGTAGGGTGTTGTTACCTTTTAAGTTCATCGTTAAATCAGTTATTTGCAAACATCACAGATACCACTGGACATCCAGTTTCACCAGGTACCTATACTTAGGTAACTGAATAGATAGTATTATTGAAAAACAAAACAAAACAATCTGACTTATAATGGCTTCTTTTTTTTCTCATAGGTTACAAGCCAAACTTGTATGTATACATCTCTTTGCTGTCATTTAAGCCAAAGAGATAAACCGATCGCAAAAATGAGTCTTGTTTACTTTGGATATTCTTACTAAGCTCAAACTTACTGGAGAAAATGGTATTTCAAGTAGTATCTAGCAGACAGTACAGCTATGTGTCTGTGTAAAATACTCTGAAGTGTACCCTACTGTCTTTAACTCTAAAGTAGAGACCTGTTAGAAGGTGACAAGGGGCTTTTCCAGCCAGCATACCTGAGTTTCTTTTTTGTAGAAGCCAGAGTGAAAGAATAAGTACTAGGTACCTAGATCTTGCTTCAAAATAGAGTGAAGACTTACTACTATGTGTACTTGTATCCTGGTTTGGAAAGGATCTTGAGTTTCACAAGTTTAATGGAAAAAAAAAAAAATAGAATAATGGCCATTTTCTAATATAAATGTCAGGTAAAAAGGCAAGGATCATATATAGGTCATGGATCTTTAATGACAAGTTCAATTAAATAAAGGGGGAAAGAATGACAAGTTCAATTAAATAAGGGGGGAATAGAATGAGAGCACTGCTAAAAGAGACTTTTCAATATCAAATAGGCTCCATTAAAAATATCATGAAAATCATGAACTTTGAAGGCAACAGCAGTATGAGTGACGCAGATATTGACCAAACTACATTTTGTTTTCCAAAGGGGATTACAAACGGAAATTTAGGACTTGAATAGAACAAGTAAACTTGAGAACAGAAGATTTAGTACAGTTAGAGGACAGAAGACATTTAAAATGAAGATAGAAATGCCTAGAACACCAAAATACCTGCATTCCCAGGGAAGAATAGTGTTTTTGCCAACAATCTGATGTTCACAAGAAGGGATAAGGGTGAAAAGCTAAACATTCAGTCAGATAAAGTGCTGAAAAAGAAATGACAAGAAAAACCTACAGCTACAGCTTTGCAATGGGTTTATGTTGTATTGTGTAAAAGAATTGAGAGAAAAATGCAGGAAATATCACAAAGCAAGCCATTTCACTGAAGCAAGACACACAGACAGAAAAGGGAGGGGGTCCAGAGTACTAATCCTTCTGAGGAGACCAGTGTCCCACCATGCCCCAAAAAGTCATGTAAGTCATGTATGGAAAAGGAAAATGTAAAAATCAGTGGGGTTTTTGTAAATAATATAACAGCGCCTTTTGCAAGATGACTTGATATTGTTGGTTTTTTTCTAAATATTGTATTAAATGCAAATTAAAAAATCACATTGATATATCTAAGAACATATGTGTAAAGATGCCACCTGATATGACACTTTCAGAATACCTTCTACTGGGTATTCTTTCTAGATGAATTTTCAGTGAGATCTACTAAATTAGAAAATAAAAAAACCCCTGCATTCTGATAGAATGTAATTTAAAAAAAAAAAGTATATTCTTCCTCTTGTAGGAAACTAAATCTAATTAAAGACCTAGCTGAAGCAAAACCCTGAAATACATGGTACAATAGCGGCAAGACACGTTACATTGAGTTAATTCTGTTATACAAGTTATCTAATTTGTTTCAGGACCCTTATTATAGGAAAAAAATGAATCTGTAACTTTACCTGGAAAGAAATTCTATATTACCCACTCAAAGCGATTAATCTCTTCTAGTATATTTGGAGTTTAGTTTTTTGTCTTTTTCTTCTCCCCCTAGTATTCCGAACACCAACATACCTTCATTGCATGCATTGATTTTATGGCATTTTTAGGGATTGCTAAGTAGGTTCTCATTAGGTGTTAATATCATTAACTACACTGATAGTAATAAATATCACCTTGACTTTTACAACACTGTCTCCCACAAAATTCTGTTATACAAGTTAGGCTATTATAGCCTGCATGGGTTTACAACCGGATGGGTAAAAAATGTCTTGAATTATAAGTTTCAGATGATAGCAGTTAATGAGTTGTGCTCTACTTAAAGTAGAGTAAAATGAGGAATACTGCATGAGTCTATCCTGGAGCCTATCCTGTTTAATACCTTTATCAGTTACCTGGAGAAAAAGACAGAGTGCGTCTTCATCAAGTTGAATATGACACATAATTCTGGAGAAACTAGATGATACAGTATATGTCATGGTGGCCACTCAAAGAGACCCAGACAGATTGGAGGAATGGGACAAGAGGAGTCTCATGAAATTAATGCAAAGTCCTGCTCCTGGGAAGGAAGATGCTTCTACAGCAATACAGACTGGGGACTGATGAGCTGGGGAGCACCTCACTGCCCCTCAGGGACACTTAGCTCCACAGGAGCCCTTGGTAGGGACCATGGGGTGCTGATGGATTGTCACAACAGTCTGTCCTTCTTCTTGATGGAAAATGGAGGTGGGTGTGTGTCAACATTAGGACTTAGAGGACCACCGAAAAGGGGAGTATAACACCACTGAGAAGGGTAGATTATAGGAAAATTATATAAAACAAATTTAATTGTAATACTAATGAGACTTTTGTGCACTGATTAAGTAATTTAGATAGTTATTCTGTTAAATATTAGTCAGACTAACATGAAAGTGTATGTTCCCTTCTCTTACAACAATATTTTGAATGTAACAGGGGTTCCTGAGCAGGAAGAATCTGGTATTGGACACTTTTCTTCCTCACTTTTGGGTCCACTTTGGATGAATTTTGTACATTTCAAAATGCAGTACACTTAGTTGCTCTTACTTTATTGGTCTGTAAAATCCATGTTAATTTTTTTTTTTTTATATATGTATATATGCTACAGTTACCATACAAAGTACTAGTTCTTTGTTGGTTTTTAATAAATCATGTAAATTTTACAGTAAAATGATGTCATAATAATAATTGTGAATATATATACATTTTAAAGTGAAATGAGTTTTAAAATAAAGCAAATAAACTGAATTAACAAGCAAAGCCAAAAACATAAGCAAAGAACTGATTATTACATTGAAATTTCTGAATTAACCAGTGTTCTGGATGGTTTATTTTAAGAAGATGGGACTCTTCCACTTTTAGTGGATGACAGAATTCGACAGGAAAAACCTTTTCTGCAAAATTTCAACGTGCTGCCTACATTGCAAATAAAATGTGCTTTAAAAGTGCATCATGAACAGCAGACTACAATGTTCCAAATGAAAGCAATATTAAACAAAAATTGCCAGTCTTCCAAACATGAGGTTTTTTTTCCTTCCAAATTACAGATTGTAAGAAACTTAGGTGAGCTTTTAAGGCTATCAGGGGCATTACAGGCTCTAGTTTTCAACATTATACTCACCACTGTTTGTTCCATATTACAAAAAGAATAGAAAAAAATAAGGAACATGGATTTTAACAGCAGGCAACAGAACACGCAGATAAAATTTGTATGGAAGATTAAATAGGCACCAACTGCAATTGTGTTAAGTCCTAGTGTTTCTTCTGGATAAAGCCTGAAACTTAGAAGAGAAAAATTCTCTGTTATCTGGTTATGTAGGAATATTAGCATTCTTGGATATCTAATGTGAAGGCGATGAAGTTCATAGACGGCATTACAAATATAGAATAATAATTATATTAAAACAGTTAGCCCTCTCAAGGTCATCAGACTTATACTAACTCTCTCATATGGACAAGAAATGTCACAGCCTAAAAACGTTTTTTTCTAAATATCATATTAAAAATCACACAGCAAGGGTGTTTGTAATTATTTATCCATAAAGCATTGACATTACTGATTCCTGTAAGAGTATTTGAAAAAATTAATTAATATGCAGAGGCATAATTTCATTTCACTTTAATGCACTCAGATGTAACTGCATACAGTCTTGAAAAGTGTAACTTCCCTATGTACATGCTGCTTTGAAAATAACATTATTTCAGTAAACAAGTGCTGTGGCACATTTTTCAGAAATGGCAAAATCATTTAGAAGCTGTTATTTAATAATACATCTTTGTACTTCTTATATTAAAGCCTTATACTAAAGGAAAAAGCTGTGTTGTGTTCTGGTTTTCACACGATAGGTGGTTTATCTCCTGTTTGTAACAATTTGGTTTGGCTGACCCAGAGCTATGTAGAATATGCAACATCTTCTGCATTTTCTACTTTGTTCATAAACTGCAACTAAAAAACTCAAAGTTTTCCTTTTTGTCTTCCTTTTTAACAGTTAAAACCAAAATTTTGCTTAGCATAAGCTTCTACACTAAGCTGAAGGAATTACAGAAAATTCTGTTTTCCAGAATATTAATTAAAAAAAAAAAAGTCTCAGTAATGCTAATACACAACCAAATATAAACTAAATGGTTAGATCTTCTAGCAATCTTGAAGTTAAATGTCAATTCTAAAACATAAAATAAAGCTAGAAACATAATTTATATATGAAGATTTACTGACAGTTGATACCAAAGCTTGGGGAATGCTTTAGAGAATGTGCAGGAAAAATAAGGGCATGTGGGATAAACCTAATAGTCTTGGAAGCTACTTTTTCTCAGATGTGTTGAGGAGAGAAGTCAGAGGACTCTGATGGAGTCAGGGACCTCCTCTTCATACATGCCCTTGAAATGGAAATCTAATCAGAAATCTAGCCTTCTGACCTATTTAAGGCAAGTTATTCATTCACAAATATTACTCTGTCTGAGTAACAAATGAGAATATTTTTAATATTTTATGAGAAGAAAAATTCCCCTATTACACAAATCTTCATTTGAACTAAAATACATGCCACTTTTACTAAATAAACATAGCAGCTTCCCATGATAGAACAATATAACAGCTGCTAAAATATTTTCAAATATCAAATATATTTTCTGTCTTCTGTATTTTTTGTATGGTTTTCCTGTTGTTGACACCTTAATAATATAATTGTCAGAGAAACTGGAATGTCTCTGGATGAAATTCTTTTGTAATGGTACCTACTATGCATAATATTGTATCTGTTATAAAACCAAAACTGCTTAAATCAGCTACTTAGTAGCCAGGAACAGCCTATTATGGAATCTCAGCTTCATGATAAGAATGCTCAAAATGCTGCCCAACCTAATCATGTCACAGACCAGAGCATTTAAAGTTTATCAGCTGGATGAGGTAACATTCTAAATGCTACTTAATTATGCATTGCAGGTAATTACTTAAATTAATGAGGATGCTTCTTGCTCAGCAGGCAACAAATATACATTTCCTAGCTTGTTCACTTCCCCTCTACCCCTAAACTATTGAATTACCATTTGTTATTTCGCTTTCAAAGAATAACAATTAGAAGCCTGTTCTAATTCTCCCATATGAAATATTTGTGTGACTTTATACTGAAAGCTGATTACAGACCTCACCTCACAGTTCCATTTTGTGTTGTTTACCTCTCCGATATTTGTGCTATACACTTTGACTTGCTGCCAAATTTGTGAGATTTCTGAAAGGATGAGAGCCTTGCAGTCCCTTAAAAAACTGTTGCTGGAAGGCATGTTCATATTGGAACAGTGTATTTTGATGACCTTTGTCACATAATCACTTTTTGTGGAAAAAACAATCATTCACTTTTTGTGGAAAAAAACCCAAACAACAAAATCCAAACAAACCTAAATCAAGGAACCAACAAATAAAAAAACCACTGTAAAACCCAAACAATCAAGAAACCCAAAATAAAAACAAAACCAAAAGGATACAAAACAAAACAACAACAAAAAGCAAACAAAAGTCCCTACACCACCTTATGTTTAGTATTAAATTTGTATACACTCTGAGGAACCTAATCTCTTAATAGGAACTACATAGGAAACTGCGAACTCTAATTTGACACCATATATTTATCACCTGAGTCAAGCATCAGTCAGAACTACTTGTTATGTTTCTAATCCTCTTTATTGAGATATAACTCTTAGAACTGGAGCCAATAAAACACCTAAAGGTCCTGACTTATTCAGGTTTCCTCTAATTAAATGTTTCTCAGAATAAACTCCAATATTAATGATGTCAAGCGATAGCTCCAAAATTTACACCTTAGTATTATGCATTTATTTTGGTCCCAAGAATATACTTCTTGAAAAAAAAATGCAATTAGGAAAGACATACTAAATGGAATCCCACCAACATCAACCCATGTTAGTCATGTTGTAACAAAGACATAGATGACAGTGTAGTTGGAATAGAAATTGAATTTACTCAGTTTGCAGAAGATGCAAAATGAGGATGACTGGTATTAAAAATAATCTTTAGAAATTACAGAAAGATCTAAACCTAGCAAAATACTATTCAATCAAGGCAAGTGTGGAGTGTTAGCAGGAAGTGCACCGATACAAAATATTGAATAATTTCAGTTCTGCTTAAAAAAAAACCAAACAAAAAAAAATTACTAAATGTTGGTATTTTTCTCAATCCTGGGGAAAAAAAAAATAAAATTATCACTAGGGGAAACCTTTGCAAATTCCTAGACCAGCAGTTACATCTTTATTATTTAACTTAAGCTAATTGACAATCAATTAAGCTGAAAAAGGTTTAAAACTTGAGCCCAGAGAAATCCATAGAGGGATAAAAGCTTGATGGACAAGCTCTAAAAGCATTACCCTGTTGCTTTTTGCTATGGCATGGTAGAGCCTATTAGGTACTTAACACCTTTTGTGAAGTTTTAGTTAAGTTTCTGCTGATTCTTGCATCTCACAAGACCAAGGATGAAATAGCATAGCACCTAGAAAGCAGAAACATCTCTGACGTGTAGACGTATAAAAAAAAGGGAAAAAAAACCTAACAAATCAACCAACCAACAGGGTTTTTTGTCATATACACAGCTCAAGACTGCAGTGCAGCCTCATCTTATACCCTAAGTAGTCCCCATCTGTAAAACGGAATAGATATTATATTAAGAATTTACTTTATTTGACTGGATTTTGCTAACTTGATAAAAAAATAAAATAAAATTTGAAAAGGCCATCTTGTTCTCCTTTGCAAAGAGAAGCTTCATGTAGCTTCTTTCCCGTAAGTACACATAAAGAATAACAATCATAATACAAAATTCTACTGACAGCAGACAGGCTGTCAGTGTTAACTGTGGACATTAAGAAATCTAAGAAAAAAAATCAGAATTTGTTATGGAAGACTCGCCGCGGCCAGCTCCAGCGCCGGTCAGTCCGCACTGGGGAAGGGAATGGCGGCAAAAAAGGGCCGGCAAGAAGCTCTTTTGGGAGTTTCCGGATGCCGGGAAAGCCCGGGAAAGGGGCTCGGGCGTGCTGGGGCTCGGCAGCCCGTGGGCTGCTTCTGAGGCGGCCCGGCCGGAGCAGCCCCACC
>VWZK01010790.1:0-10281 GCA_013396935.1 Baryphthengus martii
ATCCCCGGAGGTGTTTAAGGAAAGATTGGTCACGGCACTTCGTGCCGTGGTCTAGTTGATGTTGGGGTTTTAGGTCATAGGCTGGACTTGATGATCTCAGAGGTCTATTCCAGCCTCAAGAATTCTGTGATTCTGTGATTCTGTATTAAAGAAACCAGATCAAAGTACAGAATTTATCCATATGTACACTAATATTCAAATCTGTAAGAGAATGAAGATATGAACCTAGTCTCCAAAGCCCAAGGCATTTCCTGCACCTATGGTTCTCCTCCTGTGCATTTAAAAGGAGTCTAAAACCGTTATGAAAAGGCAGCATTTTCCTTCCTTTTTTTCTGGGAAGAAACGCAAACCTGTGGTTTATCTCAACCACAAGCTTAACCATAAGAAGTCTTCCTTGCTTGCCCACAGCTGGACCACGCTCACGTCCACACTTCAGCCTGTCGAAACACCTTACAGTCATCGATTATTTTTAGATTTCTAATTTTTGCAATCCATCTAGACTTGTCTTGCACATTTTCTCATTGTTGTTCCCTTACAAGAGGTGATTTTAAAGCCTGAAATTTTAAAATAAAGCCAAGGAAATATTTTCAAAGTAATATGTCTCATCGTTTCAAGTAGTAAAAAACCAAACAGGTACCGCGATTGTATGTAGGACTCTGCAAAATGGTGCAATCATTTACACTTCAATATGTCTCTTCACCCTCTGTTTAATAAGGACGGTGTTACAGTGTCATGAAGCGATTTCAATACGTTTATTTGAGCTCCCATTTAGAGTCTCAATATATTAAGCTCTTCTTTTAGGTTTGCCAAGAGTTCCTGCTTTTAAGATCTATAAGGCTAAAATGTCCAATTCAAGGAAGTCCAGTTAGGCAGGGCACATTTTCAAAATGGAGCTTTTCTATTAGGGCACAGCACTTAACGGCACAGGACTTTTATAGTGTGTAAAACAAGAAAAATATAATATTGTTGTCAATATTGAACAGATGATTTACAGACTTTTATGTACAGGCATTAGATAGACTGTCATGATTAGAATATTTTAAAAAGCAAACCTGTGATAATCTTTTTCAGACAGAAGACAGCAATAACGTTCATAAAAGGGAGAGTTCTTCTTGATAGATATTCCAGTATAGTGATACCTAGAAAATAAAGAACGAAATTAATGGACAACCTTATGATTTTCAGCAAGTCAGTAAAAAAATTGTATCCCTCCTTTGAAAACAGATGAATATTCCACTTAAGTAAGAAAAGCTTCTTTTGTTTTTTAAATTCTGTTGAAAAATTACTTTTCCCAATGGAAGATAATGGCAGAAACTCTTCACAAACTATTTTTAACAGATTTTCATCATGAATGATACCTTCTTCTAAACAAACAAAAAGACTTAAGCCAGCGAATGGGGTGCAACAAGTTTGTACAGGACAGTTAGTGGAGTCAGGGACCAGAGCCTCAGCTGACAGAGCTCCCCATGGAAGCTGAAGGATTTAGCGCAGTTTCTGCAGCCATTCACAGTAGCGTAGCGACTGGATGGCCCAACAGCGGTCTCAAAATGACAGAATGGTTTGGAAAGGACCTAAAAGATCACCAGTCTGCCACAGGCAAGGACACCTCCCACTAGACCAGGTTGCCCAAAGCCCCATCCAACCTGGTCTTGAACACATCCACTGAGGAAGCATCCACAACTTCCCTGGGTGACCTGTTCCAGTAGCTCATCACCCTCACAGTGAAGAGTTTCTTCCTTACATCTAACCTAAATCTACTCTTTTTCAGTTTAAAGCCATTACCCCTTGTCCTATCACTACATGTCCCTGTAAAGAGTCCCTCCCTCTCTGGCTTTCATGTAGGCCCTCTATCATGGCAAGTTAAAATACAAGAAACTCTCTGGAGCTTCTCTAAGGTTTATTCTGATGCCAGTCAGCAGCAGAGTTACCATCTCTGCTACCCAGGTGCTACCAGCTGGCTCTTCCCAGGCTGGGTCACTGGGAAGCCAGAAGAGGAGTGCAGCAGCTTTGGGCCACCAGCAGCCAGCAGAGGGTAACCTTCTGCTGATAGAACAGAGAGTGTGGAGGCTGGGGGTACCACGAACCATCCCAAATCCTTCCAGTTACTAGGAGAAGCCTGGGAGTGTCTACAGCGAGGCACTCCCAAAATAAAGGATCTCGCTGGATCAAGCTGATAGTAAGTCCAGATTAGTAGAGGAAAGTCACAGATCAAGCAGTCACAGATCAAGTAAGGGCATGTCAGTCTCAAAGCCAGTACTTAACAGCTACTCAAAATTTGCATAAAATTCCTGTGTCTCGATGCCTTTAAAACATCCTTTTTTTTTTTTTTACCAGTTGGGTTGTTCAGAGCATGATTATAAGTTTGGATGTTGAATCAATGAAAGAGTATCGAACTCTCTCTGCTCTAGAAGAGGAGAGGGAAGGGAAGAGAAAGGAATGTAGGAGGAGGATCTGAGATCATCTGATTTAAATGGTTTTAAACTGTTTACAACGTTTTCATTGACCACCGGGACGTGCTGGGTCACCCTGCAGATATTTGCAAGGATGAAAAGCACAACACAGGCATTAATCACGGCGGCCGCCCCCGTGCATCCCAGAGACAGACTTTCCTGACCCGGTGTCTCAAGAGCTCTGAGTAAGGTTGTGATGTCTGGCAGATGCCTCGTGCTGTAATAGTACAAATTGAAGCACTAATTTTTTAAAAAACAGTCCGATCTGGAATTTATACTCTACCAAAGCAGCTCAGATGTGTCCATTTTTGTGGAATAAACTCTGTTTTAAAGTACTTGGTGACATCACAGCTCACTCTGGCTCTTGTGATGTATTGCAGACTTGGAACCGACAGTTCAGCTGCTGTATTTCAGTGCTGGAGCTGAAGACTCAGCTGTTTTAAAATTTTATTAGAACTGTTATAAATAACTTATTTAAACAAAGGAAGCAAAACCAATACCTGGTATTCCCTCTTTTGCCCAGCCTTCTTGTCCCCAGACCTGGGAAAACCAATCGAATAAGCTGGAAAAAAAATACCAAAAACAACAACAAAAAAAAACAAACAAAGAGAAAATTAGAGGTACTTGGCAAACTCATTCTATTTCACAAAAATATCTGCTACATTTTTTTCTCCTTAATCCCTTTTTTTGCTTTCTATCATTCGCAGGCTAATACTTGTTCTTACCTCTCAAATGGTGACTGTTGAACTGAACTCGATCAGGCTTTTGAGGATGCAAAGCTAAGAAATTTAAGAGATTACCTTCCTCAGGTAGGATTTTTTCCAGAGTAGTCTGTTTTACCTTGCGCTGAAATACAGTCAGTGCCCACACCAGGAGACCACCCACACAGTCAGGTGGGGTGTATCAACTGGAGGAACTCGAAGATGCCGGGATTCTCCAGTCCTCTGAGAGTCCTGCAAACCTTACTCATGTGAGTAGGACTTACACAAGGGACTTTGCCTGCTCGCTCGCTCTTGCAAGGAGTACTCGCAGGGTAGGGCCTGACTTATTCCTTTTAAAAGGACCTGGAGCATTATGGCGTGGAGGTTGGATTAGATGATCTCTGAGATCCCTTTCAACCCAAGTCATTCTATGATGATTCAAGCTGCAAAAAAACCTTTCGACCACCGTGGTGGTAAATGTGAACTGAGGTCACGCAGCACCTGTCAAGGTTAGGCCCTGCAGAGTAATAAGATACTGTCAGGGTAATAATCCACTTCACGATGATTATTCTGCATGAGCTGTCCTGTGAAGACAGAGACTAACCCCAGACAGCTGGAGCAGAGGATTGAGCACTCAACATGAGCGGGGCATGAGGAGAGTCTCCACTCAGCAGTACAAAGTTTGGACTCTGTGCAGAATGTAATTTGCTGGTCCGGAAGCCTACTAAAGGACAGATCTCTGCAACTCAGTGACACTAACGTGCTGCACCTCCAGTTTCGATTGTGCTGGAGTGGTCCTGTTCTTTGCACATTCCTGCGTGCGCCCACCCCAGCTGCCCCCTTTTGCAAGCTGGTGTTTTAGCAGAATCTTATTTTCCTAAAAGGGCAGACTATGCAACAGGGGCTTCTATGACATGAGACACGTATTTCTTCCCACTGTCTCTTCTACAGAGAGGGTGGTGTATTTGGGCAGAGGGATAGGGTAGATGAGATTAGTAGTATCTCTTCTCAATGACGTTCAGTGATAGGACAAGGGGCAATGGGTGCAAGCTGGGACATAGGAGGTTCCATGTAAACATAAAGAATCATAGAATCATAGACTGGAAGGGCTAGAAGGCACCTCAAGAGATCATTGGGTCCAATCCTCCTGTCAGAGCAGGATCACCCAAGGCAGGCCACACAGGAACTGATCCAGGGGCGTTTGGAAAATCTCCAGTGAAGGAGACTCCACCACCTCTCTGGGCAGCCTGTTCCCAGGCTCCATCACCCTCACAGCAAAGAAGTTTCTCCTCCTGTTGAGGTGGAACCTCCTATGTTCCAGCTCATACCCGTTATTTCCTGTCCTATTACTGGACATGGCAGAAAAGAGCCTGGCCCCTTCCACTTGACCCCCACCCCTCAGATATTTCTAGACATGAAAAAGATCCCCTCTCATCCTTCTCTTCTCCAGACTAAACAGCCCCAGTTCTCTCAGCCTTTCCTCACAGGAGAGATGTTCAAGTCCCTTAATCATCCCTGTAGCCTCTGTTAAACTCTTTCCAATAGATCCCTGTCTCTTTTGAATTGGGGAGCCCAAAACTGGATGTGTAAACATAAGGAAAAACTTTTTCACAGTGAGGGTGACAGAACAGTGGAACAGGCTGCCCAGAGAGGTTGTGGAGTCTCTGTCTCTGGAGACATTCAAAACCACCTGGATCTGTTCCTGTGTGACCTAATCTAGGTGATCCTGCTCTGGCAGCGGGGTTGGACTAGATGATCTTTCAAGGTCCCTTCCAACCCCTAACATTCCGTGATTCTGTGTAAATCAGCATAATTTAGTTCACATAGGGCTTGACTACAAAAGGCCCTACAGGTCTATATGCATGTAATGCAGTCAGGTTACTATGACTTAATGAATTAATAATAGCTCAGCCCATTAACTAGGCTGTGGTAACTAATTATATGTGCATCTTTAGTTAAAGCCAGAGTTGCTGCAGTTCCTCAGCTTCTTGCTGCACAGTCTCACCTCCTGCTGCAGAAGGACAGGCCATGTCAAGGCACTGGGGAGCTGCACCCCACCCAGCTCGCTCACTTGGGACATGTTGACTTGCCCCACAAGGCACTGGGTCGGTTAAGGCTGTGAGCGAAGGGTTGCGAGCACCAACCTACAGCAGCTCTGGCTCATCGGCTAAGCTCTTCTGCGTGACCAGACTCATGCTTCCTCCCAACTCAACAGTCAAATGCATTAATTTAAACCACAAGAAGGCTTAGCTTACAGGTGGTAACTTAACCATACTGGAGCACCTGAAAGCGTACAGACAGAGTGGGATTAATTTTACCTACGTGGCCACAAGGTAGAGACAGGTCAGCTCGTTGCTGCAGACTCTGTAGTCAATGGAGAAAAACAGACAGTTCCAAAGCACAATTCCCCTGAGTTGCCTCAGATGACTCATTTAGGGTGAGAGGAATCACATGTAAGGGCCTATTTCTCTCCGTTGGCTACCAAGAGATTTTAAGGTGACTAGCCACATGGCAGGCATCTACACCGAGCCAGGCAAATTCTACCCATGGGCTTGGCTGATGGGTGATGATCCGTTAAGCTGCAGTTATAAATCACTCACTCAAATTTCAATTTTAAGTAAGAGGGATTTAACTTACCTAATTAAAAAAAAAATAGATTCAGCTAAACTGAAATAAATTATTCATGAAACAAGGTTATCCACACAAATGAAATCTATTTCAGGTACAACTTTTCCTTTAATTCTTTTGGTTTTGTGTTAGAACAATGCTTAGTAGCTCCTGCCATGGGCACTAATAGCTCAATATTAGTGGTAAAACCAGGAAATTCTGAACAAAAAGTCTTGACCAACAGGTAATCACAGGGCATTCTATCTTCTTTACTTTGTTAAATAAAGTTGAATAGCTATAAGTGTTTGTTGCAGTCAGGATTTCTAAGTGGTAATTGCTCTTTGGGTCGGATCGACCTCCATGTGTTAGAAAAGTAGAACTGTTTGAAGGAGATTGGGTTTTACATCTGCGTTTGTTTTTCTTGGATGATTCTATAGCAACTTGTAGTGTGTATTTGGAGCAAAATCTCGGTAAGTGTATTTTAAAAGGAAAGTACAAAATTATGCAACAATCAAAGGGGTCTTTTAAGGACAGAAGAATCAGCTCCTCAGGATGGGTGTATTAACCTTATACTGTTTACCCTGGTAAAACTTTATAAAATATACTGGCAGAAGAAATCTTTGCTGGTATAACATACACCAGTTCCCTGGAGAAAACAAACCCCACCACAAAAAATACTCTTTTCTCTCGAAATACATCAGAAAAGACACAACCATAATGCATTACCTATTCATTCTTCTCTGTTATTTAATCTCTATTGATATATAGTCTGTATTTTTGATCATCAGATTTTTCCATTTAGGTAGCTCTGCTTCTTATCTTACTTATCCTATCTACTCTGTACCTTTCCAAAGGTGGCTGTATTTACTTGGTACTTGGAATCTGGGCTGCAGCTTTCCACGTACAATTCATACAGGAGCGAACGGGGCACAGCGCATCCGTCACACAAATAGAAATTATTAGCTATCCTTTAAAACAAAAACATCAAGTGGTTTATGTCAGAATGAGAAGAAAGAATTGTTAGCTTGCGATCGTCATAACTCACCAGGCTTACAGTGTACTCTGTAATAGCTATTCTGATTGACAACGAAAACAAAACAAAACAAAAAAGGCTACTACTTTTATGTTGATCCTGTATTCTGGGAAAAAAGAATTTACATCTTATAAGTCTCTCTCTATATATATTCTATGCATGTTTTTAACTTAAGTTCTATTTCCCTGAGTTCCAGAGTAAGAGACACCGTATGAGACTCTGCTAATAAATTAACCAGATTCCATAGTTTTTAATTAAAAAAACTTATTAATATAATTATAACCTTATCACCAATACAGGAAATATTAGCATCTCCCTAGTAGGATATAACTTTAATCTTCGAATTCGAGAGTTCTTCGTCATACCAAAGGTAATGAGCATTTTTCCATCCAAAATGTCCAACGTTTTGGGGCAGAGAGTGCACAAACTATGAAGGACCAAATTCCGTTCTTGTACAACCTAAAATCAGTGGTTTTAGCTCGAGTTTAATTAAAGAACAGAAATTTATTTTACAGTTACTAAGTAACAGAACTGCCAGGACTGAAACTGATTTAGGTGTTTAAATACTCCTTCTTTGACCAAGTCCCTTAACTCATTCTACTTATCAGAATGGCCTTAGTCAAGTAAACACAACTACTTGCGTGAATAAGGTGAGGAGGATGTAAACTTAGTTACTTATTAGCCTAAGGTATTACATTTACCAGAAAAAAAAAAAATAGACCTTGAAGTATGAGATAATGCCGATGGTTTTGATGTCAGAAGATAAGAGCCTCCTGCAGTACAAATGCAGGAGCAAAGCTGGTGCAAAGAAGGAGATGGATTAATTTGCCAAGCATGACACACGGATCGCATGACGGGGTTTTCTTACTCTGACTCTGCTTCCGTTATACCAAATGATTTTGGCATATTTAATTAACCAGCCGAATGCTAGTGCAGCACAGTGCCTGTTACTCACTGTTACTCCCAGGACAACTGGGAGAGTTGGGGTTGTTCAGTCTGGAGAAAAGGTGGCTCTGGGGAGACATTACTGTGGCCTTCTAGGATTTAAAGGGAGCTTATGAGAAAGATGGGAAGGAACTATCTACAAGTGCTTGTAGTGAGAGCTGAAGGATTAGATTTAAATTACATGTAAGGAAGGAGTTCTTCACTATGAAGGTGGTGAGACATAGGAACAGGTTGCCCGGTGAAGATGTGGATGCTTCATCACTGGATGTGTTCAAGACCAAGTTGGATGGGGCTTTGAGCAATCAAGTGTCCTGCCGATGGCAGAGGGGCTGGAACTAGAGGATCTTTAAGGTTCCTTCCAGCCCAAACCATTCTATGATCACTGTGCCATCTGACAATGTCTTAACTCACCTTTTATTCATGCCTTTTCTCCAGGGAAGAAGGCTGACTACCTCCCCTGGGTCTCCCTCTCCCTAGCAAAAAGCCCCAAAAAGCCTCGTTTTTACCTCCTTCAAGGCCATCTTCTCACTCACCAACCCAAGAGGCTGGTGCTGCCAGGCGCCAGGGCTGAGATGTGCTGGGCTCCCTGCCAACTCTTTACCATCTGCATCCCCACCACCTAATAGCAAAAACTTCATGGCTAGACATGAGCAGGAACCTGCACCAAAGATGGGGGATCTGCTGCACTAATGGGTTATTTCCCATCACAGGACTGAAAAATAAATTACACGTTTTCCAGGCAAGAGTCCTGACCGAGTTCTGCCTCCCAACTGGCAGAAATGCTTGTAGGT
Organism: Baryphthengus martii; assembly: GCA_013396935.1. NCBI lineage: Eukaryota > Metazoa > Chordata > Aves > Coraciiformes > Momotidae > Baryphthengus > Baryphthengus martii. Next base: position 8,528 of record VWZK01010790.1, read on the forward strand.
TAACAGTTGGGCTTCATGATCTTAAATGTTACTTCCAACCAAAGCAATTCCGTGATTCTGGATAAGCCATCTCAAAACCCTTTGTAATTGAGCAGTCCCAGAGGAGATTAAACCTAAGTCCAAATTCATCCTTAATATAACACCATAAGAGTCACTTGAAGTGCAGCAGAAATTAATTCATGCTTCAGTAGCTGGTTCTGCCAACAATTTTGCCTCAGCATTTAACTATTCAGTAACAAACTATTTGGGAACTTCATTCTGTGAATTTATCATCTATTAAACTGCCAGCCTTTTTCAAATAACAAGTCAAACACACTTAGTGCTGACATACAATATAAAAATACTGTCTACCACAAAAAAAAATCCACACAGAAAAGAGCACAACGCTCATCTTCTTGCCTGTTAGCCCCAAAGTTCTCACAACCCGGCCCGCATCAAACCCAAACTGTTAATAAAGAGAACAAAATTAAAGGAAAACAGTGGTAAGGGAGGAAGATGAAGGTTAAATAAAAAACACCCAGGGAAAGACCTTCTCCATTTATCTACCACTTTCTTTTCGTGCTTTCTGTGGGATTTGTTATCTGACCCGTTGTAGGACCTCACATGGATTCCAGGTTTTTGGAGTTTGCCACCTGGTATATGTGAACCCTTGGCAGCCAGGCCATCATATAGGTTTTCAAGTCTGCTGTTAAACCATTTCTGGAATAAATTTTAGTTTGCTATTGTCAATGAACCATCAGCAAAGTGAAACTGAACACGTTAAGTCTTTTTTTTCCAAACATGAAAAGACGATACAAAAGGTTGTTGTAATGTAAAAAAAAAAAAAAAAAAAAAAAAAAAAATCAACAGTTCGTCCTTTCAAGGATTGCTTATGATGCAGTTTTATGCAGTGTCTCAAACTTGCTGGATGAATGTCTTCCTTCAGTTCTTTTAAAATGGGATCAGTGATACCTGTATTGCAGCAAAAGCGCAGGTTCTGCCAATTCCTGCTGCTCAGACATTACTGGCAGGGGGAATAAAAAGATTTAAGATCACTCGCTGTCAAGTTCAAAGTTCGCTGGCGTATGTTGTTACTGTTCCACACAAGTCTTCAATACTCTTTACTAGCTGGACTCATCTGTTCTTGGGGAAAGAAGGAAAGTAGCCCCGGTTTCTCTTTGGCTGTCACACGGCAGATGACGCTTTTCCCAAAGCACAAGAAAATTATGGTGACACCCTCACTCCACCACAGAAAATACCTCGCTGAGGAGGCCAACCACTACATTCACCTCAAGGAAACACAACCTGGGAGAACACCGTCAATCACTCAGCACCGCTCTGAACTCCAATGTGCCACCAGCTGCACAGCCTTGAAGCCACCTGAGGTGTAGTATAAAAGCACCTCAGCCAAGAGTGGTCCATCCATGGATGGTCCTGGCCAGCTGCAGCTGCAGCATCACGGCAAGTAGATGGTAGCCCAGGGACCAGATCCGGGTGAGCGGAGTAGGTAGGCTGAGACAACACCCCCTTTTCCACCACGACAGTGACTTGTGGTTGGAGATGGACTTTCAGAGACATTTCCCAGCTTTCACCGCATCGTTTGTGCACCACCGCGATGACGGGGCGTTTGCAGCAAAGCAGACTTTTGCCCTACAAAACTCTGCTAAGCGTGAAAAGTCAGATCACTGCAGCAAGCCCACCTGGCAGGTCCTGCGACCCCCCCCCCCCCGACGAGAGGGGGAGGAGACCAGCCTCTCCATCTACCCTCGCCCCCC
>VWZK01010790.1:10554-22651 GCA_013396935.1 Baryphthengus martii
GGCGCCCGCTCCTCGCCCCGCGCCCGGCCCCGCGGCTTCGCCGCAACCCTGCGGAGGGAGGAGGCGACCGGGGTCGGGGGTGGGAAGCCAAACGCGAGCCCCCGGTATAGCCGAGGGGCAAACGGCAGCTGCCGCGCAGCTCTTCCTGGTCCCGACCGAGCCACGGAGGTAATCGTATGGGAAGTGCAGGTGAGAAAACGAATTGCCTGTGAATCAGGAGGTACGAAGACGCCGGAAAGAGGAGTAAACGAACAACGGTGAGGCAGGGCGTTTGAATGGCGTAAACCTCATAGGTTTTACGCGCCTTTGAAACATTATTTTCAGAGTTTTCTGCAAGAACGCGGTGAAGTCCCGTAACGATTTAATTTCTCTTTGAGATAGACAGATGAAAGGGCTGTCTGCTCCACCGAAACCCTGTAAGCACTTTTCCATCGCAAGTATCCATTATGCAAAACGAGCTTTACTCTGCCATGTGACGGGCGAAAATAAATTATGTATGGGCTGGAGCGTCTAAAAGCTTCCTAGTGGCTGGCATTGGGTTACATCAGAGCTCAGCTTCTCAGAAGCTCCCAGGGCCTCCTCACGTTAATTAGCTGCTGAAAGCCCAGGTATGAAACAAACCGCCTTGCTTGGTTTGTTATGATAAGACGACCAAAGCCAAGACGGCGATATTAAAGGTGGGGGAGACCAGGAAAGGGGAATTTATCGTGAGAGGTTGCTGGTTTTCTAGTCCCTCACCGTAGCTTGTTTTTGAGGAGCAGTTCACAGATGTCATGTATAATACATGTTGCCTTTAATCTGTACAGCCTCGTGCTGTGTTGAGAACCCTATGGGAAGCTGCTCTTCATTCACAGGTCCCTGAGCCAAAGCCTTGGAAACGCTGTCTGCCCAAAACACAGGTTAGTACACACACTGTAACCAGGACAGGTTGTCATCAGTAATCGTACTTAATAACCTACTGTGGAAGCTTCCCTCAGTAGTTACAGTTCCTGGTCTTGATTTTGTATCTCTACAGTCAGTCTACTGACTTTCTCTGTGGGACGTTCACCTTTACACAGCAAATACTCCTGCAAGTACTGTAGCGTGAAAGGTTTCCCGAGTTACTTTAAACTAGTTGTGGTAAGAACCAGCTGTAACTGTAAGACTTGTATGATTTTGCCATTCATAGGGCTTCTGAGGTGGGTTCTGCAGTAGATGCTGCCTGACACAGTGCTGATTCAGGTGTGCCTGTCCATGCTGCAGACATAGCAGTGCCTTCCACGTAATGTGCCTGAGGAAGAGGAAGCCTCATCTCCAGCTTCCAGCTACTGGCTTGCTTACATGTTTGCATGTGCTCCTGAGTCCTGGTGGTAGTTCTCAAGGTTCGTGACCGGCAACTGACTTTTTGGGACTATCTAAAACTCCACAAAGCTCCCTAGGCAAAAAAAAAAATACGACTTACCCAAAACTGAAAAATGATAAAGGGACTATTTCTGCGGTGACAGACCGATACAAGGGAAGTCACACAGATTAGAAAGTCCACAGACAACACCGAATACTCAGTAAAGTTTTTGAAGTCAGGAAGGAAATGCTGCCTTTAAAAAGTGTCCAGTTACTGTCTGTGGCTTGGGAGCTATAAAGGAGATCACAGATTTTCTCTTGCCCAATTTCTAGATAGATGGAGAGACAGATCTGTGTGCTGTTTGAATCTTAATACTACTATTATTTGATTAAGGGTTTTTCCAGTTTTTCAGGAGATGTCTCTTTAACCTTTCAGATAAATCTAATACTTTTGGGGGAGTGGGATGGAAGGGGACTCTGATTTTAAATACCAGGTTGCTAGTAGAATTTGATTGAAAACCTGAAACCTGCTTTTTCAATTTAATCCAGTCAGGTAGGACTGGGTGGATATACACCAGGTCAAGCTGTAGTAAGTCTTTATTCTTGCATAAACTGAAAGTTGCAAAGCTCTCTATTGCTGTCATGGACATCCCCATTGCGTAAAATGAAAGAACGTTTAATGAACGTGCACTTTGACTGAACAAAATTTTGTCCCAAATTCAGAAGTATGGGTGAACTGATTAAACGTGTGCTACAGAAACTCCTTTCTTCTGACTTTCACCCGTAACTAGGACGAATTTAAATCAAACTTCGAGGTAACAGACATCTCCAAAATGTTGCAATGAGTGTCTTTAGCACAAAATTGCCTCTTCAGATTACTGTCTCCTCTCACCCACCTCCCTGCATCCAAAGGATTTGGATACCTTGTAAGATTTGGATACCTTGTGAGGTAAACAAACCATGTAAGAGCTTTTGCTGGTGACAGTTGTCTTGTAAAGGAACACTAAAGTGCTAACATCTCTCAAATACTATTTTAAGTAAGTGGTTTAGAAGATTTTTAAGCACTTAATTTAAATAATGTATAAAACAGTCATGAAAGCAATTGAATCCACTGCTCCTTCCACTACTACCAGCAGCAATGAATATATGTGACTGTAATAAGTTGTATGTTTCCCTAGAGTTGAAAAAGCCTCCATGGTATTTATTTCATTCATTTTCCTGTAGAAAGAAATCAGTAAAAGAGGCTGAAAAGCGAAAACAAAACCCCAAATCCCTTCCCTGCTACCCACCAAAACAAGGCCCTGGAGCAACATACTATTCAATTTTCAGTATGAAAAGTTCTAAGAATTTGATCAGTGTTGGAGTAAGAGTCCTGGTGGACAAAGGTAAATATCCTGCTTTGAGAAATCAATCAGTGTGTTTTGTTGGTTTGGTGGTTTTGTTGTGGGTTTGGGTTTTTTTCATCTCTGCTAGTTGACTTACCAGGGACGAAAGGGCATCTGTGCAAAAGTTTACTGATTTTTCCTTCCTTTCAGATCTGAGCAATGTCAACGACCAGTCGTTACTGATCGATTTATTGCGAACACAGATCTTCAGTCATAGCGATCTTTCAAACTTGAGTTTAAAATAAACCACTTGAGGGAATTCAGGAGATACAAAACCCACGTCTGACCATGTCATAACATTTGGAGCAGCATCAAAACCAAAAGAGAATTGCAACCGCGTTCCCCTTGAACACAATGCTTTGACGTTACCGAAAACTCCACGGCCTTCACAAGCCACACGCTTCAACGAGAAGGCACATGAGGAAGAGGAAGCCTCCTCTCCTAAGTGCCTATGGTGAGTGAACTCTCTTGTGCACGAAAACCCAGTTCAGCAAAGCCTGTCAGCAGGTGTGCAAGACCACTTCATTTCAGCAAAGCATTTAAGAATGTGCTTAACTTTAAATATGTACTTAGCTGGGTCGTTCTGCTGAGTGGGGATTGATGGCTGAATTAAGGCATTAAACATTAATGACAGAGCAGGGAACAGTATGCAAATCAGGATGTGTCGGGACTAGAATGAACTGATTCAAACAGTGCAATCGTTGCATGATTAAGAACTCTTGAAAGATGTGAAGCCACTAGAAAGGCTTAGGGTCTGGTGACTTGAGATGGAGGACAATCACTGAACAATTGCTCCAGTCCTTATACCATTTCAAATTACCCAGTTTTGGAGTGTCTGGTGGGGAGACTGGGTGGAAATCTCTTCCATACAGTAACTGAAACACTTCAGTCTCCTTTGGTACAACATGATTCGTAGAGGTTGCCCAGAGCGGCATTGGTGACCGATCTCCTTTTGACTAGGATGAAGAATGAGGGTACCTTCACAGCATTTCCAGGTGTCTCCATGTTCTTTCCCTGCTTTTGATCCTGCCATGAGTGGTAGCAGGTAGACCCTATCTGAGCAGTTCTGTCCCTCTCATCCTGAGGGACTCTGGTGTGAATGCTTCCCACAGGGCTCTGCCAGTCACGCTTTGTGCGCCCTGCATACGCAGTGTCTCTAGGAGGGCGACTGTGGAGCTGAGGACTGTGGTTTCCATGTGCTGATGACATCCACTCTTTGTATTTCTCCCTCTTTAGACCTGCTCAGGGCAGGCAAACAATTTATACGGTGACTCATGAAGATGGAGATATGGATAAAAGCGTATCTGTCCAGAAGTGGCTGAGGTAATGCTTGCAGGAGAAAGCAACTGCTTCGTTTCTGCTTGGCAGAAGACACTCTGTTTGCTCCTCCAAGTCCAAGGAGCATTTTATTGTTCTTCCTCTGTTCAGACCTTCTGTGCTTTTTAGTTTGTTTTCTGCATCCCGGGTGTCTACTGGAGCGAACTTTCTGTTTAATAGGACAATCTATTATTAACAGCTGTGGTATAAACTCTGAAATAGTGATGCTGCTTTTGCACGTTGCAGTAATTTGAGCAGAAACAGATTTTTTTTTCTTTACAGTAAGAGTGGTGAGTGATACAGAAAAGCTTACCCTACCTCAGAGACTGGTGGATCAAACAGTAGCTCTGACATTAGCTCCTGTGCCTGATTGACAGACCACATGTGAATGACCCTTGACTATATTTGTGCGTCGGGAATGTTTACACAATGAATCAATTATTTTGAAGGAAGGAATGGCATTAAGGGCAGCTTCGAAATAAGCTCAAGGGAAGGTCCAGCTACAAAAGTTTTGACAAGAGAAAAAACATCTCCCTCTTCCACAAGAATCAATACCGGCTTGACTGTGAAAAGAGAAGCTTTTTTTCTTTTTCTTTTTTTTTTTTTTTTAAGCAAAAGTGACAGGTAGAAGTGTTTAAATAGTGAGATGAAGCAATAATTTTCATGGAAGTGTTTGTTGAAAGCTTCAGCATAATAAGTTTGACATAATTAAACAACGATGCAGTTAACAATTAATCTCCCCTGAGAATGACTTTTATTATTACAAGCCAAAATCCTGTCTCAATAGTTCTTTGAAGGTAAAACATATATTACACGAGTGATGTAGTTTCATCTTTCCACTTTTGGAATGTCTTAGACCAAAGTGGCACATTGAAGAAACATTGTGTGCATGTAGTGTCAGAAGTGATACGATCAAAACTGTCTACGGTTCTGTAAGTGTTCTCCAGATTTCATATTTGCAAGCCATATATTCGTATTATTTTACAAATCTTGCTTTATCCTTTCAGACTAGAACATGCAGCAGGAGAAAGCATGATTTATGCCTTGCTTATAGTTACATAAATGATATTTTCATTTCATACTTGTATCCGAGACAACCGATAAATTTGAGAGAGAGAGAAAACACCCTAGCAGACTTAGCAAGCATTACCACATAACCACCGTAGGAATAACGAAACCTGAAAGTCCCAGGACCCTTCTCAGCTGTTCAGATCCACCAGGACCCCTCTTTAGGCAAACAGGTGGACTAGAAAACCTCCAGACAGCCCTGGCAACCCAATTTATTCCATGATTGCTGCACAGCCTCTTTCTTAATTGCATCTGAAGCACTTGTGACTTGTCTATATTTGGCTTTTGTTCCAATAAGTAGAACGCTAATTCACGTTGCCAGCAGTAACGCTGCTGTAGCTGCAGCAGTGTAAAGATTTAGCCAAGATAAACTTTATAAAACGAAATAGTATCTTTTTCTTAGGCCAGTTGGTGCAGACAGAATAGCTATAGATATTGAGGGCCCACATGGAATGCTGTTGGATCTGATGCAAGCAGCGAACAAGAAGCTGAACAAAGGTTGGGAGCCATTGATCTGGTAGAATAAGAGGGTATTTCTTTTTCCCAATTTAGCCAATTAGATTAGGCTGGTACCGTTTAGGATGAGATGATGGCTTCTATATTAATTTATACTCTCTGTTTCCATCGGAATAGATTATAAAATCAACTTCTGTGAAACATTTGTTAGGAAATTTGCTTTGAGCAGCTTGCATGTTTATACCCAGACCCCATAGCTTTGCATAGACATGAAGGAGCTCTCGGGGTGTTGGAGTATGAGCAGCTGTGGTGGGTCTGTGGACGGGCTGACACTCTTGATTTATGGTCCTGATTTGTGATCCTGATCTTGAACTACACTCCATCATTCCTGACACTTGCAAACACATTCCTTACTGCTAAGTGTTCCTTAGATGGCTCACATAAAACATTTACACCACTGCAATCTTCTTTTTTTTTTTGACTGTGTGCTATTTGTAACATGGGACTGGCCCTCTGGTTGGTACTGCTGCAGTTCTGCATGAGCAAGGACTAGAGTTGAGTGAGTACATACCCCAAATATTAATTTGCATTCAAAAGGGAACTTCTGTTTAACTGTGGTTGTAATCCTTTCATATTTACTTTCAATGAATATGTGATCATGTGAGCTTTACTAGCATAATACTTGTCTGAGAATTCCCATGTGACTTACTCATGGGAAGCAAACATTTAATTCAGAGGTTGGGTCACCAAAAGGCAGTTCAGAATTTTCTATTGACTTTGTTTCGATTACTTATTCAAATTAAACGTTACACTCCTTGTGGATAAAGCAAAGCAAAACTTGGCAATAGTAGAGTCAGTGGGACGGTAGCATTCACACTCTACTTGTTAATTTGAAGGATTGTATCAATATAGATCAAAAGATGCAAGGACATAAATTGACATCACTTGATTTATTGTAGAAGATACATCCCCAGTTGAAAATTTTGTTCTGGATTACAAAATCCACAAATGAGGTGATCCACAGATCTGCAATTATTTATTCACTGAAGTAATTAACTCACAATTTGATAACAATCACGTTTCAGGCATGAACTGCGGATCTACAAACGATTCAAGGTAAAATTTGCCAAAGAAAATCCTCCGGTGAGATCAGCGCCTGTGAATTAGAGATGCAGGATGTGGTTGCTTAGTTACTAAGCAGGAGCCCACCTGGAGAGCACAGTCCCTCTGCACTTCAGAGGATGGAGATGGGTTTTGCCTCTTACTTTTGAATTACCTTGCTGCTGAATGTTGAAATCTAAAATGTGGAATCAGGCAACTTTTATGAGCAGCTGCTGTGCTCCGGCAACTGCAGCCAGCAGTAGAGTGACCATCCTTGCATCACGGAAGGTAGAACCACAGGAGAAATAATAGACAAGACTTCAGCCTTCAGAATTTCTCAGTCTACAGTGTTCCTCATACAAGTGACAGAGGTTCAGCCTTGCAGCATTTTTCAAAGCTACAGCAATGTTTGGTGTTTTCTCAAAAGGCAGCCTTTTTCTTTTGACAAAATGTCTGAATCATGTTTGCTGAAATAAAAATTTGGAGCTAAAGTACAGAATCATAGAATCATAGAGTCATTAAGGTTGGAAATGATCTTCAAGATCATCAAGTCCAAACGTCTACTAAACATTTTCATGACCCCTAAACCATGTCCTGAAGTGCCATATCCACATATTTTTTGAACACCTCCAGGGATGGTGCTTCCACCACCTCCCTGGGCATCCTGTTCCAAGGCCTCACCACTCAGTAAAAAAAAAATTTCCTAATATCCAACCTAAACCTTCCCTGGTGCAACTTAAGCCCATTTCCTCTCATCCTGTCACTAGTTACCTGGGAGAAGAGACCAACCCCCACTTCACTACGACCTCCCTTCAGGTAGCTGAAAATATTTAAATATTGTAAATATTTAAGAGTAAACACATACCACTGATTAAGTTTTTTTCTGTTTTGTCAAAATGAGCTTTTACACTTATGACCAAATAGTTTCTCTCATTACTTGCTGTGATTTACCCTTTTGTTAATGATGAAATGTTATAAACCCCAATCCATGAAAAATAATTTGGTTCTGAATTGAAAACTTTTTAAGTCTTGAAAATGTTAGATCTAAATATAGAAAACTTTTAGGATACAAGGCAAGAGGAGTCATGCCTCTTCATCATCTCATATTTGTCAACTTTAACAACTTTAAAATTACAAATAAGGAATCCTAACCTGCTGTACAAAAGAAACTTCTTTCTCCAAACTTTCCGTATAAAAAAAAACCCCCTTGTCATTATTTAAATATTTTTTCACTTTTAAGGTACAGAGGCCAGATATACGCCTCACAATATCAGTGCATTAAAATATGATAAAATAAAATAAAATCTCTCTTGTGATTCTAAAATGCTTTTGACAGATGAGGAAAATCAATTGAAAAACCTCAGCTATACAACTTTCTTGATGAAATGATAATTTATCTGTAAAGTTCTTTTTTTATGTTATGCAGTAAGTCGGGTAATTACTCATCCATTAGAGTTTCCTATTACTGGATAATATAGCCTCCAAATTAAAATTAATAAATTAGGCTGCATTTTGAAAATTCCAATCTGCAATTTTAGTATATCTTTCAAATTTTCAAATATTTGCAATGCATTTTCACTGTTATCTTGAAAATAATCAAGACGACAATGGATTATTCCCTTTTCAACTGTGCGGCAATGTTAGAATCAGAAACATCTTCCATCATTTGAAGCCTTGGGGGCCACAGAAAAAAAATACATTTAAATCTTTAATTGTTTTCTAAATTGAAAGGGATGCTAACACATTGTTAGAAATGCACAAAACTTTTGTTTTGGAAGATAGACAATTTTAACTATCAGTGACTCTTGGAAGACAACATGATTTAATTTGCCACTGCAGTCAAATGATCTATATGAACGATTTCAGATAATTTTATGACATACATTTTTATGCTTCTGTAGCTGTCATATTATCTTTTTTTTCTCATTTTTATATTTCTTAGCTACAAAACAGATTTCAAACACTGTGTTTGTAGAAGTTACCCTGGAATTAATTTATCATTCACATTATTTGTATGTGTTAGTGTATTAAAGGATTCAAGTCGTTTAGAAACTTCTCCATAAGCTGTAGTGAGTATTGCTTTGATCTACACAGTAATTTCTTAATGAATTTTAGAATGTTGTTTTTAGAGGTTACATGTTAGTGACAGGTTACCATCATAGTTTTGACCACAGCCGGTGTAGAAATGTAGCTTGACCAAGTAAAAATACCTAAATAATAAGTTTAGCCAGCCTTCTTATGGTATTACTTGTCTACACAACATCCATTTCACACCTTAAAACTCAGATGCTGTTTTCCAGACAGCTAATGTTTACCCACGTGAAATGCATGGGAAGGACCTCCAGCCATAATCTGACTCCCTGCTGACATGAGACCTGGAGGTCCTCTTTTCTTCCTCACTATGTGGGGAGGAGGAGCAGGTAGAGACTGGCCAGGAGCAGAGCACTCCAGCAGGGACCACGAAGCCTCTTGTAGGTGAGCCTCAGCTGCTCCACAGGGGTCAATATTAACAAGTTTTTTTCTCTGTAACCTTTAGCCCACTTCCACCTCTTTTTTTTTGTTGTTTTTTTTTTTTTCTTTTCTTTTTTAATTTTTTAAATGTTGATTTTAATTTTAATTTTAATTTTAATTTTAATTGAAGGCCTTGGTGAAGGCTTATCTACCCCACTTTTTTTCTGAAGACATCTCCCATCTCTGAAATCCTCAACTACTCCTTGACATTATCACTAGTTGCCTGGGAGAAGAGCCTGACCCCCACCTGTCTACAACTCCCTTTCAGGTAGTTGTAGAGAGTGATGAGGTCTCCCCTGAGTCCCCTCTTCTCCAGGCTAAAGAAGCCCAACTCCCTTAGCCTCTCCTCAGAAGACTTTCGCTCCAGCCCCTTCCCCAGCCTCATCGCTCTCCTCTGGACACACTCCAGCACCTNCGGGTCACCCAGTCACAGAAGGAGATCAGATTGGTTAGGCAGGACCTTCCTTTCCTAAACCCATGTTGGCTGGGCCTGATCCCATGGTTGTCTTGTACATGCCGCTTGATGGCACTTGGGATGATCTGCTCCATAACCTTGCCAGGCACCGAGGTCAGGCTGACAGGCCTATAGTTCCCTGGATCCCCCAGGGAACACACAAGCAGATTAATACAACAAAACCATAGCAAGGTAAAGCTTCCTTTCCCACAGGTTGCTGAAAATTGAGCAACTCCTATAAACAGTGGGCAACTCTGCTCAGTGAAGACACTGAAACATCATAATAAGAGACACCAGAAGCCTTTGGCAAAGTTTTATAGTGTTATTCCTTGTACATCATCTACTTAACTGGGTTAAAAGTGTACAAGCGATGGCTGGAGTAATGTTGTATTTTAACAGACAAAAAACAAAGCCACATCTACAGCTCTTATTTCAACTGAGCAATTTAACACAATCTTACAACTACATAAAAAGACAAGTTATTTTTGTTTTTAATGCTGTGATTAATTATTACTGAAATGCTAACTTTCTTTGGGCCAAATTCTACTTTGAAAATGAGATTTAATCAGGAGCTATTGTGCTTAGTGTTGCTCTGCACAGGTTTGATTGATTGATTCGTATCTCTTCTTGCAAAAAAATGAATGCAATAAGACGCAACTCTTAAATTAAAGAGTGCATTATCAATCACCTTCAGGGAGAAAACAAAGGAATTAGAAAGAACCTCAAATAAGGAATAAATGAACACATTGATGAAGAGGGGTTAACATTCGCTGTCGGATAGTTTGAAAGAAATGAAGATCATTTGATGCGTAGGACAAAGTTTTTTTCACTCTCCCAAAGCTCAATTTATTAACTACTAGTGTATGCTAAAACCCCTTAGCTCTTTGATAAAAGGTTGGGAAATAAGATGTGCATGGTTAAATCTAAAGCAATTTTTCATTAGTAGTAATATTATTAAATGCGGTATTTTGCCCTGTCTGTTTTTGTTGGGTAGGTAGCTGCTCATGTTCTGCCAGTTAATCCTGTTCTTTTGTGTATTTTAATTATAAAACACCTAATAATGTGCATGACTGCTGCTAATAAATTAAAAATACCTGAATAAATAGAGAGGTGTTGTTGTCTATTAAGCACAATATCCAGGTTTGGTTAAAAACAGGAAAGGCTGCTCGAACTCTTAAATTAGAGAGATTTTTCTGCAGCTTAACACAGATGTAAAAGACTTGCTCTCAACTCTAGCAGCGATGCCTGAAGCATAAAGACCTGGGAAGTTGTGTTCAAGGGCAGAAATAATCAGCACACACAACATCAGATTTTGTCTTTCCAGCCCTCCTCATCAATACTGTTGCTAATTCTACATGGAACGTCAAAAAGCATTTTGCAGGCTTGTGAGATTTTTCACATTTTCAACTCGGTGTGTTTTAACCACAAGCTTTGTAGCTTGGAGAAGAACGACCTATTTGTGCATTTCCCCGAAAGCAGTGGTTCATGCACCTCTGAAGCAGAGAGAATAAAATGCCTATGCCGTGGCCAGTTTCCATGCTTGCCTCATTGGTGGTGCTGCAAAGCCCCGCAAAGCCAACGGAGCTCTAGATCACAGCCACTTACGTGAACTTCTGACAGTCTGAAGCAACTGGAACTTGCCATGTTTTTTTAATCAGGCCCTTCTAGTTTTCCTTTGGTAGCACACAGAACTCGGCAACTCTTCGAGCTTGAGTTTAGCCAGCATTTCTGGGTGAGGTCTCAGCAAAATTTGGATTGTTTTGTGTATGAGCCGATATGTAAACGAAGCTTTTTGGAAAGCCCCATCATTTTTATCTAAGTGTGACTTTATTATTCTGTATCAGTGTAACCTTCCTGGGGACCTCACCATGGATGAAAGGCCTGAGCTGAGTGAAAAGAAGGAGAAAATGTCCTCCAGTAACCCTTTAGTAAGGAATGAATGCATACTCAGGCATACTTCAGCTATCTGCTTTGATATCCAAATACAATAGAGCTATAGACTGGGCTCAGAATGTGACCTTCAGGCCAGGGCATTTATTCCTCAATTGTCTTCCTTCAGTCTTAGATTGTTTCCCTAATCTGTGCTAAGTAGTGAAGAAACCTGGTAAGCCCTGCTGTGCCAGAGGAGATTCTCCCCATCCGGTGACAATGGTGTACGACTTGCAAATTCAAGCCCAACATGTAATGACATTTCCCGATCATCTTTCTTCATCAACAGAATTCAAACTTTACTAAACAGCTTTACTGAGGAGACAATATTTACTTCTGTCTGTCAAGGCCTCCTTTTCAATGGAGGTACAGGAAGAATCTGAATAAAATCTAGACCCTTTTGGTCGTGAAATATTTTGTGGTGAAACACAAGTTGTACAGCTGAGAGCATAACAATTTGTAGACAGAACTACTTCTGGAAAGCCCATTTCTGCTGCTTTTCTGTGTGCCCCTATCTGACTTTTATATCATTATTTATATTATATTATATTATATT
>VWZK01010792.1:0-39081 GCA_013396935.1 Baryphthengus martii
GTAGGTTGAGGGAGGTGATTCTCCCCCTCCATTCTCTTGTGAGACTCCACCTGGAATACTGTGTACAATTCTGGAGCCCCAACACAAGACGGACATTGAACTGTTGGAACGGGTCCCAGAGGAGGGCCACGAGGATGACCGAAGGGCTGGAGCACCTCTACTACGAGGACAGCCTGAGGGAACTAGGGCTGTTCAGCCTGGAGAAGAGGAGGCTCCGGGGAGACATTATAGCGGCCTTCCAGTATCTGAAAGGGGCCTACAGGAAAGCTGGTGAGGGGCTGTTTGCAAGGGCTTGTAGTGATAAGACAAGGGGTAATAGTTTCAAGCTGGAAGAGGGTATGTTCAGACTGGATGTCAGGAAGAAATTCTTCACAGTAAGGGTGGTGAGACATGGGAACAGGTTTCCCAGGGAGGCTGTAGATGTCCCCTCCCTGGAAGTGTTTAAGGCCAGGTTGGATGGGGCCTTGAGCAACCTGGTCTAGTGGGGGGTGGCCCTGTCCATGGCAGGGGGATTAGAACTAGATGATCTTCAAGGTCTCTTCCAACCTTAATCGTACTATGAATCTATGAAACCCCCTCACATAGACAATACACTGTAGTTTACTCTGGTTCCCAGTGGCTAATGTCTCCCACTAAGAGATATATCTGGCTTTGTCATAATTTGGATGTAGTCACCCCTGAAATGGATGAACAAGCTAAGGTCTTGGCAAGGTCATTTTTCAAAGTAAATGCATTATCTGGGCCTGTCATAGAAGCAGGAAGATATGCAGTATGTTAATTCAGAGAGAAGACAAGATACAGCCCCTTCCTTCCACTACAGCTTGTTTACATCTTTTAAAAATGGTTGAAAATTTTCTTTACAGAAACTCTACACTAATCAAGATTTCTTACTGCTCACATTCTTTGGCGAATTTATCTTTCTGAAATATCATTCTAAGTCAAGTGCACATTTTTTCAATCATTAATTGGTCTCCTCCCCTTTCCCTATTTGAAACAATTTTTCAGTTCACATGCATGTCCCTCTTTTCCCTCTTTTGCTTTCTCAGTTAAAATCTCTCCTCTGAGATGACAGAAATCACTACTTATACTGACTGATGATAGGCTATCGATATCCACGGTAATCTACAATTTCTGGATAGCATTGCTACAGGGACCTTACATTTTGTGCTCTGCAAAAGACTATTATTGCTGGCTTCAGACAGCATACTAATTCCAGTTAAACACAACTATGATGGAGTTCTAGTGATGCCATACTTGGTAAACACTTGAATAACAGAAGATACTGCTTCTAAACGGTCTTTAAACACAATTCTGTTGCAAAAAGGTCCAAATGTAGTACTCGCTGTCCAAAGGGGCAACCGTTATGTAATCAAAGTCTCCATAGTGTTCAACGAAGTAACATTTCTAATAACCTAATTCCAACCCATCAGCACCTTCTTGCCAGTTTAATATCTGAATCAATCCCTCCTGTCCAAATGAGCCAAAAAACATACCAGATGTTCTTTCATCTGGCAACCTTCATGATTATTAAACATTTACACTTAGAAAAAAAGAGAAAAAGAAAGCACATCCCTTTTTATTTGCATATTACAAGTGCAGCTGCTTCTAACACAAGTTCAAGCCTGTATCCAGGTACTCTCCCACCAAGTACTATGAAGGGTAAAAGTCTGATGGACTCATTTGGACAGTTCAGTTTTGTTTTTCTTAAGACCACTGCTAGGCATTCTGTCATCTTTAGGATGCCATTGCCTTTTCATGCCTAGAGACACATTGTAATACTATGCCCAACAATAAAAAAAAAAATCCAAAATCGTATGAATACAATTCAGGTTGTACTACAGAATTTTAGTCTTGCTACCATTTTCTGAACTTTAAGACACAGTAGTGTATTCACTTTCACAAAGACTAATATTTCGTTATAACAAGTTACGTCTGGACAATCTTTATGTACACACAATGATGAAAAGCACAATTGCCAAGTAGGAAAGACAGGAACTCAATTGTCATCTCCAAGATACCAGCCCTACTAACCATACCAAGTACAATTACTTCTGAGGGTTTCCACAGAACAGGGTGGGAAGGCCAGTCATGTCATTGTGATACAGCTGCTAGATCTAAACACAGTGAAGTCCCATACAAGCCCAGCTCCAAGGGGATACCAAGGGAACCAGCTCCTTACTCAATACAAGCTCCCTCCAATGTCTCTGAAAGTATTCAGTGGGATCCAAGTTCTGCATTCTCTGGCTGTACTCACTTCTCAAGGAAGTAATTACTTTTTTAAAAACAAAACAACAAAAAAAAGAACAAAAAAACACCAACAATAAAGCCGAACAACTTAGCTAATCTAATCTGAAATGGAAAAATAAAGAGAAGCAACCTAAATCTGCAGTGAAGAGAACAAATAGTTACTTTTTAAAACAGACAGGTACAAAACCATAATTCATTCTCATCATGTAGAGGGAAAAAAAAAAACCAGACAACATTTTAAAATATATCATGAAAAGACTGTATGTATGCACATAGTCCAACAGCAAACAGACATTTCCTCATAGCAGCCTGGACTATCAGTATACTAAAACCAGTATTAATGGGAAAAATGTAGCTGACCCTCTATTAAGCCACAGTAATAATCATGTAGTCAAAGTCAAAAAAAAATGGAGCCCAACTGGACAAACTGTAAGACAGGTACATTCAGGAAAACTGAGGATATGAGACAGACCAGCAAAACAGGGAATCATCATTTTACAGCAGTGAAGTATTTGGTCTAACAAACTTCAGAGTCTCACAGTAGATTTTGCACTTATTTTTACCTACTTTACTGGCTATTAAGTCAAACTTCCCTCAGTAAAGAAAAGGCTTGTCCAGCAAAGACACATAAAGACTACAAGAGATGATACCCTGGCATTAATGATACCAATACAGTATGCTAAAGAAAGATATCCTGCCCTCATTTAATCTGATTTTATGTAATAAAATCCTAACAGTAGCTCTGAAAACAAGAGCACAAAACACAACCATACCCAATCCCTGTATTACCTAGACAACCACAAAAGTTTTTCATCACTTCCTACAGAACTCCCAACAGGAGACAGGAGTCAGGTGAACAAGGAACACTTTTTGATTTATCACAGTAAGGTGGAATGAGCCACAAAAACCTCTTGCCAGTTCCTATCAAAGGCTCTGCAGGTTATCAGTTTGCCTGAGTGAGAAATGCCCTGGATGTCATCTGAAATCATTAAAAACCCTGGTTGATATGGAAGCTCCCCTAACAGGTAGCTAGGGTGTGGGAGGAAGTTGATGGGAGTCTTCTCCTCTAGCCAAGTATAATCTGAATCAGAATTCTAGTGTACTGGAGACCAACAAATTAATTTTGTTAGTTCATAAGAAAAAAAATATCATGAACAAAAAAACTTAGAGTAACAAACATGTTGATAGTCACTACAAAGTTACCTTTACTTCAAAAGGACTTTTCATTTGCTGTATCCGTAGAATGAAGTTATCACAGCTTTACCACCTACCAGCCACCTGTCAAAATGGGTTTTCAATAACCAGACTTGTAAACAGAACAGAACCCCAAGGACATTCTCATGTATCAAATCTATACTGCCACCACCATAAACAACCACACTAAAGTAGCATATTCTTTGTGAATGAAAACAAACAAACTTGAACAACAGATCATTGCAAGAAACATCAGCTTTGTGATTACATACCGACAGATGTCAGAACTGTCACTGTGAAAACTCAACTCACATAAGTGTTAACAGATAAAACAGGCAGTGACTTGCATTATGCTGAAAAAGCTAGAATTACAGTACTAAAAAATTCTGCATGATAAGCTTCTGAAGGCATTCTTCCCAGATTATACATGAAGTTGTCTGTCTCAGTACCATTCTGAGCAAGATTTCTAAAACGAAGGGATTTTTTGTTAGCTCCTTCTGCATACTGCCTGTGTTATCCAGCCCTCTCTACCCTCATGGCTACTGCATCAATTGTGAAGGACACAGCAATAACACACTTCCTAAACTCTTTATTTTTTGCCTTCTTTCTGGATGCTTGCCAGCAGCACACAATGCCTAACCTTGGCATTGCTACAAATTCTGTTCAAACCCTCCTTTTTTTGTAAGATATTTGCTAAGACTTTTAGATATCAAACAACTCACATACCAACTTTCAAAACTATGCCACAAACTCATTTCCCTCCTTCCTGATTTTTGCAAACAATTTCCCTGTACGAACCAGAAAATACGAGTTTTGCACTTCTTCCCAGAGCACACACACTCCATCTCTTTACAGTGTTATAATTTGGAAGGCTTCATTTGCAGGATAACTACATTTACTGAAGAGAGCAAGCCAAATAGTACATCTTGGTTATAATTCTAGTATTCCAAACACCAAATAAAAGGATGACCTTCTTGAGTTTATATAAACAAATCCTCTGAATTCAGAGACGCCTCATTTAAACTTACATGAGACTGGTAGGTATCAAAATGATTTCTAGCAGCCACCTATTTCAAAAAACCAGAGCCACAAAGGTAGAGCCAGTTCTGTAAAACACAGCCTGCCTTGTACAGCATTCTCCTACAAAGACATGGTGCATATTTTGCAAAAATAACTAAAACTTGTTATTTTTTATGGTGCACAGAACTGGAAAAAATAACACTGCTTTGATTAAAAACTGAACAGCTACTACAATACTTCTGTTCTCTCAATTCAGTTATTCACTAGATTTCCTATCCAGTGGAATAACATCCAGTTTACATCATTGTGCTCAATTTCCTTCTCAGAAGTTCCTTCAAAGTCCTTTCTACATCAGTCTCATTTTTCTGGAAGCAATATATTTAACTATGCACATAACTAGTGAATACGGTTTAGGATGAAAAAAAAGTAATTTGAGCAGTATTTTTCAGAGTAAGCTCTAAAGAACATCCAGCTAAGATCATCTATTAACTAATTATTTCAACTGGTAAGATAAATATTGAACAGATGTCCACTCATCAGGTAGCTGGCTCCTGAGAAATCACCAAATATACTCAAAACCCCTTAAGCAGTCAATCTCAATGCATGGGCTGAAACAAGAAGCCCAGTACTGAGGTCTGGCAACTGCATCAATGCCATTGTAACAACTAGTGCCCCCTGTGTATTCACCACATACCCACACAGACTTTGACTTGAACAATGATAAAAGCCTCTGCCTTTTGCACACTTAAACCTTTCAAGCATACAAGACATATCTGGGCAAACCTATGGAGGTAAGACATCGATGAAGCTCTCGTAAGCACAAAAGAAAACATCTTGGATCCAAGTTGTCCTTGACTTACAGATCATTAAGAGAGTGTCTCTGTGTGCTGCTCTATTCTTATACTTTATTCTCTTCCCCAATAAATAAGGAAGAAAATTAGTACACAAACAGGATAGCACAAAGACAATGTTAAACTGTTTCCACACAGCCATTCTTGAAATTTCTTCTAACTTCTGCCATAGGCATATTCCACGGCAAGTACAGTCTTTGTTGTCCAAGTCAAATACTAAAGTCCAAAGCTCCTACTCACTCATGTATCATGCTCTCCTAGGACTCCAAGCTGGCCTGAGCTAGAACTGAAATTAGTCCAATGAATGTGTCCTACAACAAGATGTCAAAAACAGCCTAGACATTTCTAAAACTGAAGAGACGACTTTTACCAAGTCATGTGCAATAATAAATCAGTTGAGAAAATAAAACCCTGTGTGATCAGTCCAACAAAAGACAGAGCCTTTTCCCTACCCACTGGATCCCTTCCAACAAATCCTCCCTTCTGGGCTCAAACAGAGTCAAGTCAGTAGGTTTTGTGAGCCTTTAAACTAGCTTAGTTGCTTCCAGTTCTTACTGAGTACTTGCCATAGTCTCCAGGACTGTGCTAGCTCTTTCTGCTCCTCATTGCAGCTTCTGACACTTCATCTGAGCTGTGACTTTTTGCAGCACTTGCCAGGTGTCATGGTGTCACTGGAAATTCCTCTCCCATAAGCAGACTCATTTGGCCCAAGGGAAGAAGTTGACTCCCTTCTTCCATTTGGTATCTCTGACACAAATGCAGTTAAAGAGGAATGCAAGCACACAACAGAAACCAAAATGGAAAGAAAACCAAAATAGTCTTTCAAGGACAATTCAGTATTATCACAGGAGTCATTCAACCTCAAGGAAAAGCAACAACCAAAATTGGAGCTGATCATACCTACCACATCTTCCCACCTTGCCAGTTCTGCTGTTAAAGCTAAACTACACCAATTTAAACAACACTTCTGAACTTTTTAAATCGATATTTTACTAGAACAAAATACACACAGTGGGGAATGAAATGGACCCACTATACAAAATAAATGAGTATGATGGTCCATCCCCTCAAATTCCTTGGTCCTGTGTAAAGAACACAGTTTTCAACCCCATGGGAGTGAGAAGGGCTCACAATACTAAGAAAACAATGCTACAGAGTGCTCTACTAGAGATGCATCCCAATACGTTGGTAAAGGCACCAAAATATTACTGAGTGCAGACTGAAGCCATAAATACAAAGCTAAAGTAGATCAAACCTTTCTTGTAATATGGATTAGTACAATAAGAGAAAGGACAAAGTGAATCTGTACCTGTCACAATCCTAAGAAGTATCTCTTTTCTCAAATACCAGTGCAGGAAATTACTAAGTTTTGAACAACATGAAACAAGCAAGAAGCACAAGCCAAAGAAAAGCTATTAAAGACTTTCACTACAATGGCAGAAGCTTCTAAAATGCCAATAGATGAGCTGTTAAAAAAAGAACTTTGGAAGCTTATATCTGGACCCTAAGACCACATTACATTCTAGAAAAATAACCAAACACTAAGCAAAGTAGAGCGTTCCATATGCAGCTGCCAACAACACAATGTGCAAAGCTAGGAAGCAAGAGCATTCCGAGATTTAAGGATCAAAATTACCTATTGTACCCGTCACAGACCATTAAATTTCCTCTAGGAAAGATTTCCACCTCTGAAAAGCTAAAGCAAAAACTTCCAGTTTCCATTTAAACATTTCAAAGGGTGGCAACAGTATTGCTCTCAAGTGGTAGCTTGTTCAAAAGATTCATCATCTTCACTGTCAAAAACATACGTCTCACCTCCAAAGTGAGTTATCTAGCGTCTGGTTTAGTGATTGATTCCTGTTCTGTGCCTCCCTCCAAATGAGCACATGCATTACTACCTGCTGTTTTCCAATATAGCAAAGGCATTTCTCATTTCTGTTTCTGATGAGCTTTAAGTCTCTAATTGCCAATCTTATGCTCATTTTTATGGATCTTTTCTACAGTCACTCAGTTTCTCAACAACTCTGTCTACAAGCAGACATCATGGTCATGGCTGTATTTTAGAATCAAACTTCATTAAGATACAGATAAAGCAAAAATTACCTACTCTATCATTTATATTCCATCTCATTCTTTCTACCTACTATATTTCTCAACATCTGCTAATATGCTTGGACAACAATGCACACATCATAATTTAGACTCATCGGTGTCACAGAAGGCAGCCTCCTTAGAGAGCCATTATTTCAGCCATGGGTGATTGATACTGCCTTCAAACTGTAATTCAGATACACACTGATACAACCAGACACATCAGAATGTCTCACAGGCACCTAAATGAGCCTGAAGAAGTTATCAGTAGCACCTGGAGAACACTAAACAAAAAAGCTCAAACAGTTTAAGAAGAAGCTGGCCCAGATGACATTTCTGGAGCAGGAACAGGTATCTTCTGAGTATCAGCACAGGCAGGGGTACCATCTGCTGCAGTTCATCTAATTTATTTAACACCTCTTACATAAGGTTGACAGAAACAGAAACTGCATTTTGAGAGCAATAATCAGCATTAAATGTAGTTCCAGTTCCCTGGCTTCCAAAGTTGTCAAATATGCCATAATACACATGCCAAACTAAGTGGCTGTAGTACCTGCACAACAAAATAATCATGAAAAAAACCTGCCATTCCATTATACCATAAAAGCACTACCACACTTTGGAATATATGCTTTTTTTTTTTTTTTGGCAGAACACAAAGATCTTTCAAGTAAATAGCATGAAACACAGGCTACCTAGAAGCCTGCAAATAAGAATTCCCTCATGGAAGCAGCTACCAGTATTCATCTCACCTTGATGGTACTGGAGCCTAATAAACTTGACTGAAGCAAATCACAGAAGACGTATCTTTTACAGAAATGGAATCTAACATACTGTGACTGCATCCTTCAGGCTGCTCCTTACTTTTAACAGAGGGCTATTGCAAATGCTAGAGAGGTATGAAGGTTCACTAAGCCTTCCTGGCTGTAGCAGTGCTCCGTTGCTGCTCTCCTGCTATTCCCTGACCTTTATCAGAACAGTCTTGTAAGAGATAAAAGCCACTGGATTTGGAAGCAAGGTGTTTCTCAGATATAAAAATCTTGGAAGAGTTATTCCATGGTTGTTATTAAAGTCTTAGTGTACACCAACAGGAAGAATAATGGATGAGTTAAGGTAACTGCTGATTCTGGGAGCTTCTAAATAACTGCTTTACACAGAGTTGTTCCACTTCATATTAACACCCAATAGATTTTTCAGTTCCAGTTTCCCCCAGGCAACTGTAATCACACAAGTATAGATCTTTTGCCTAAACCTTTTAACTTTTAAAGAAATTCCAGAAGAGATGTCAAACTGGAAGAGAAGTCTCTTTTTTGTTATTTTTGACCAACTCTGGAATTTCATGTTTTGTAACGCATGGAGTTCTTTTATGATGCTGAGTATGCAGTCTTGAGAAAGAGGGGAGCTATTTCACCTGCGTTCTCTTAAGTGCAGCTAGTTAGCTTTATTTCCTGATACAGCAGCACAGGCTTTCCAAGAACGCTGCACACTGGGCAAGTCCTTCTTCGACACTTCAGCCTCTGACAATCCAGGTCTACAAAATTAAGAGTAAAAGTATCCTTGAAATTACAATTCCATCTTCTCTTTACTAAAATAAAAAGTAAATCCCACTCTATTTCCATGAAGGCAGCGCATCTCCAGCGGTGAAACAAAACAATTTTAACTATGAAAGAGAAGACAAGACATTTGGGAGACTCAAGTGTCAAATTTAAGCGATCATGCCTAGTGAAGTTAGAGTAACAGTTATTTAGAAATTGCTCTGATAAGAGAAGGCTAGTAAAATACAGATTTTTTTTTTCAGATTTCTGCCATTATTTCTACTACTACCTGAATACAGCACTAAGTGGTGTTTCTTCTAGTTGTGGCCCAAAACCAGACAGTATTACCAGTACAAGTGAAAAAAAAAAAACAAGTTAACATGGCTATTTGTAAGACAAATACAATTTTGTAGCTTCTTCTGATTCTTCATGCACTTGGAAAGAAAATAAAATAAGCTACTTCCCCCCCCATCCTTACGGAAATGTTTTCGGATATCATTGTGATTTGGTGATCAAGGTCAATGTTGCCGAGTAGTAGTAGCAAAGTCCGCACATTTACTACATGGGATACATTTGTCCCACACAGTATTTCAAGCCATCCACCTCTCATTTTCTGTAGGCCAGGCCACACGTCTACATCTTTACCAAGCTCTCCTTGACTCAACTGCATCCTACTCACTGGTTCTCTCACCAAGCTCTCTGCCAGGCTGAACACTTCATGCTATCCTTCTATTAAGGAGTTCAGCTAATCTAGAATTAGCACGCCTTACTTCAGGTGGTTGAAAACACCAGTAAAAGGAAACCCCTGCAGGTAATAACTTAGATATATACACTATACAAGAATCATATTAAATATCAGGCTTCTTCTGTCAAAATCATGTGTACCTCCTCAGCCACCTAACAGATTTTCAGCCACTGCTACCACTACAGAACTCTTTACTGTATCAATAAAGATGAAAAGAAAACACACATACAGGCAGTCTAACAAGTATAAATGACTCATCATTTCTATCTACTTACAACTACAACATCATCAAGAAACTGTAGAAACTATAGTACAGATGACACTGAGCTTAAAGAATTAGTGTACTACTTTGCATCTGAATGGATCTGCAGGTGGACTCAGAGATTAGAGTAGTCAGCAATGGCCCAGTTGCTTATGATCTTCGCATTAAAAAAACCACAAAAGCACACACACACCATGCACAGTCGTCTTCTAGAATCAAAGAATAAGGAGCCACTTCATGGGCATAGCCAAGAATACTCATAAAGATACTATCAACTAACTAAAGAGTTTCCAATGGTGGGGGAGAAAGTAAGGTCTCCTTCAACTTCCAATAGCTTATCCCTCTGAAAGGCTCTGTGCAATGAAATATTTTGGCTACTGTAAAGTATATTGAAGAAAAATGAAGTCTCTTTGATACAGACAGGTAATTTCTTCAATAAAAACTTTCTTTTTTTGCCTCTTCCAAGACAGCTATTAGATTATACTACTCTAACACAAAGGAATAGCGATAGCCTAGGTTAATATTTTTCTGTCCTTACTGAGATCTCAAAAAGTAATTTCACAGAATCACAGAATGGTAGGGGTTGGAAGGAGCCACTGGAGGTCAAGTTCAACCCCCCTGTCAAGGCAGGTTCACCTAGGGAAAGCCACACAGAAATGCATTCAAGCAGGTTTTGAATGCCTCCAGAGACAGAGATTCATCACCTCTCTGGGCAGCCTGTTCCAGTACTCTGTCAACCCCCAAAGTAAACAAATTTCTCCTCATATTTAGATGAAACTTCCAATGTTCAAGTTTGTGTCCATTACTCCTAAATTACAGATCCTGTAAATTCAGAATTGAGATCCAGAAAGAAAGAACTGCTTCTCAGGACCACAGAAGTACTTAATTCCTGTTGTGACTTTGAGAATTGCCCGATATCACATAAAAAGTAGAATGAGGAATTTGAAGCAGATTCTCACCCGGTACTGAATTAAGGTGCTATCTCATAGGCACCATATTCCATTTTCCTGGCTGGTATGGAAATCTAAAGAGTTTAGGTTCCTACTTTGTTTCAAGTTAACAGTAGGCTTTAATAAAGCATTCAAATATTCTTAAGAAAACTGCACAGAGTGCACATGTGTATTGATATATGAACACACCTGATTATAATAAAGATGCACGCATAATTATTATGTCAATACATTCTTGTAAAACTAAACACCACCTTTACGGTTAGTGAATTGAATCAAGAAGCACAGATGATAATTGGTAAACACAGGGAATTGAAGACACACTAAAATAAATGTACTTATTGACAAGATGCTGCTGCTTAAGAAACAGAATTTCACAAAATCTATTTGTACATTTAATGTTTTGAATAATAGACTATGTTGTCATAAGAAGAACAACACTCAATCCCTAATCCTTTAAACAGGACCACATACAACACTCAAACATCATCCCAAACAGTTTAAAGATTAGAATTTCCTGTATCCACAAAGCAGTAGATAAAATATGTACAGTGGCTGAGTCTCATATGGATTATGCCCTATAAGAAAAAAAAAAATCTAAATTTCATAATAGTTTTGGACTTCGTTGTTTATATACTTTATCATTTACTGGACACTGAATATAAAAATCTCTTCACTCATCTAACTTCTCAAACTCTAACTCCAAATAACAGTACTTGTTCCAAGTCTACATCTCTTCAAAACACAGCTCTGAGACTTGGGGCAAACTTGGAATTTAGATATTTACCAGGAAGCCCTTCCTCAAACTGTATTCCAGAAAGCATTCTTCTGTTATCGAATCAGAGGTAAATATGACAATATAAACCCTCCAAGAGCTAAGAGTGTTGCCTGTCAAATTAAGACCAGAAGTGTCTCTTACAACTGTTATCCTATATGAATGTAGCTTCACTCCATTACAGATTTTTCTGTCAAATTGCACTGTCATTACTTCATGACCATTTCTTTGAAAGCAACACAAAGATCTTCTGTCCCAGGTAGCTGTTAATTTGCTCCATAGAAAAGTGAAGAGCCAGTATTTTAACAGTCTTTCAGCTGTGGCAATAAGCTGAAATTTATTTTCTGTCCTATATTCTTAGCAGCATCTGCAGCAGTTAAATAGAATCACTCTTTAGATATTAGAACAATCTACTACATTTGAAACAAAAGATGTGTATATTCTTATTAACTAAGTGTTCTTTAAGGTATTTCCAAACTTGGAAACACATTATCATATAATTAGAAGAAATATTTAAAATTTCTACATGTTACAATACATACAAAAATAACCAAGCACCAAAACCTCCACACATTCCCAGGAACTATAATCAAATGAGTTGCTGCTTGTCAGGCATAACCTGTCAAGCTATTAGCTTGCACTTTAAAGGCTTACATTTGCTCAATGGTTGACCTGCACACGGAAGTCTTAGCATGAGAAACAGCTTTCAAGCTCAGCTGCCTTCTAAGTGCCATCCATCATCAGAAGAAACAGATTATTCCCTTTACAGTCGGCTACTTCACCAAATTCTTCTGGTTCCGTTCCATCAGCTACACCCACACCACCCTGGGGAAAAGCAAACCCTACGCAAACCCTACCTCTGTTTCTCACTCTTTCTGAAGTGCGGAATGAAAAGCAATTACCATTTGATGCCATTTATAAGGAAGCTGAGGTAGAAAGACAGCTCTATCATTTACCAGCCTCCCACTCGCTGCACCAGTCCGTAGTTCACAGCGGGCAGATAAAGGCAGACTGTGAACTTAAAACAGGACATGAGTTGAGCTGGGAGCATACCATGTTTTGCATAACACAGAACCATAAACAAACCAACAAGCAGCAGGCTGCCCTTTGGAAGCCCATCTAAAAATACATGTACACACACACACTTGTCACTAATACAAAACACCACATGGGTTATTACACGCTGTCCCAGAACTCAGTCTTACCAGATGGTCTAATAAGGCTGGTTTGCTTTCCAATAAGGCTTCCTCCCCACAGTTTGTTTATACTCAAGAATTATAAATAAGATTCCCTTTTCGAATCAAAATATCCGCTTTTTCATTCACAGTACAATGAATAAGTTGTGGAGAGGATTTATTTGCAACTAGAAAACAAAATAAAAATCCCTCCAAACGTGGCCTTTGTCTACCCATTACTGCCCTGCAGACCCTGCAAAAGGGTCTGTCAGGTTAAGTCTTCACCCACAGGGTCCTACAAGCAGAATGTATAATGATGTAGGACACTGCTATAAAACAAACCACTAACACAGCAGTATTCTGCACAATCACCACACATTAAACCTAAATGCATCCCAAGGATGCTGTTTCCCTCCCCTCTTTCTTCCCCTCCAAGGAAAATGGAGAATAGGAGAAAGAGGTCATAGAATTATCAGCCCATGGTTCAAATCCAGCCAGAGAATGAGGGATGTTTGGAAAAGCCTTTATTGACTTTTCTACCTAGATATGTAAAAGGCTAAGGAGGGAGATTACGGTCCTTCCTTCCCTGTCTGTGGTCTGTGCTTAAAACAGCACAGTCACTTTCTGAAAGAAACTGCCAGTTGGGCTTGGCTCTTCTCACCTTTCCTATACATTCAAACTTAATTCTTTCAGCCACCAGCATCTAAAGAGTTTCACAGTAAGTTAAGGATGACTAGATCTCTTGGGATCTATTTGGTGTTTTGCTGCAAACTGGCTGAGTGACACACACCCTTAATCTGCTTGGTGAAAACTTGGCAACAGAAATTTGAAAAGACTATTTGTAAACTGGAAGAATTTTTGAAAATTGTCTATCACTGGAAATGCCTACATATGACCTTGTGTTCTTCCTTTTAAATTATATGTCTAAATGACATTCACAGATCTATCCATGGACTACATCTTAAAATGTTACTACTCCTTACTGCCAAATGCAAGACTACTGTGCCAGCAGAAAACAGGGAAGTCCCACATGTTCAAGAGATTCTTGAGACCTCGACACAACGTGCTCTGAAACCTAAAGCAACCACTAGAGATACAATGCACTGTACTTCACAGGCAAGGAGCCAAAAGCAACTACAGAATCACTGAGTTTCTTTTTTTGAGGGAGGAAGGGAGGGAGAGACTTAATCTCCCCACTCATCACCAAAACAAGGTATTTTCAGCACCCACATTCTTATCTGGAAGTCAGGCAATGAAAAAGGAATCTGCTGGCATACATCCTAACATGGTCCTTCAGTCTCCCCTCCTTGCTGATAAATCAGAGAGGGAACACCTGACACTGTCCACCAGCCCTACAGCTACGGCAGCAGTCAATGCCAACATTTAAGTGAAATGTGCTCAAAGCACTGAAGAACTTGAATGTGGCTCCTCTAAAGCAGCTTTTCCCAAATGTCGGGTGCAGACACCGCCAAAAAGCTGTAGCCAGGGCAAATGGGCAGCATTGGACTGGCCCTCTCTCACTGAAGTCCTCTGCTGAAGATTTGATCCCAACTTTCACCTTGTCTATAAGCACCACTTTTTGACCAACACTGTCCTGTCTTTTCCTCTGCAGAAAGGATGGTAGTACTAGATCACTAATCTTTGGTCCTTCCATTCCCATTCTTAAAAAAAAAAAAAGTTCAGCAGCTCCAACACAAAGTGGACCTCATCTTGCCATATGCCTTTCTGACATTTCCATCGCTTCTCCAGTAGTGTTCTTGTGTCTTTCCTTGTGGTGGCAGATTGAACCTGTGAATTTTGACCCAAATCAGAGTGGGAAAATGACTCAATTCGTCCCTAAATTCCAGACTAATGTCGGGCAGCACAGAGGGGTGGAAATCTCAAGTGTAATAAAAGAAGGCATGCTGCCCTATCTGCCTTCCATTACTGGCTAGGAATTTAAGTTCAACCCAATCGCTTTTTTTTCCTAAGAGCAGCTATTTCATTTACACATAACTAGTTGTATTTGAATTGATTATAAATTGCAAGATATAAATTGTGTTAAATTATAAAGCTAAGTTATCCAAAAGCAGAGAGAGTGCATTAACTACCGGATTTTGACACAAAGCTCTGTTTTGAGCCCTCCTCCAAGTTCAGCAGACTCAGTCTATGTAAATTTAATTGCGTCCCAATAATTAAATTCCCCTCTAAGTGGGGCTGGTCTATGCTGCTTCAGACTAATTGCTACCTTGATTTTTTGAAAAAAAGAAAAATATATGAAAGTTAAAAATCAAGAATTTATCACAATTTCAGTCTCCAGTTGGCTGTCAGGTCTACTACATGAACTCTTCTATCAGAAATTCAAGTCTTGCTTTTCCTGTATTGGTTCTGCATTTTGTATGTTATGTCAATTGAGGCTGTTTGCCAATGACTTCAGTACACTGGTTACTACACTTATTTGTGGTTTTCTTTTGTGAAAATTAAATCAAATGTTCTCCAATTCTAAAAGAAGAATATACAGTAACATGTAAAGGGATATTTAGGTTCTAAACACAGGTGTACAAATGCTGATATGCTTTGTGTCATGGAATCTAGCCTGCTCCAGAGTTTTGTACAATTAAATCATCAGGTGATCACATTTGTACAACTAGTCAGATGTTTATCACCTTGTCCTTAAGCATGTTACAGTACACTAAGATACCCCAAAGCACAAACATAACATGTAAAACTAAGTCTAGTACAGTGAAGGTCTTTCTTATGTTAGGAGCATTTGGATCTGTAGCAGGAACAGGAAAATCAATTCCTTTTTCGTTTCATAGAGGCGCCACAATTTTTGTTTCTCATCTTATGTAAAAGGTACTATGCATTTGTAACAAAAATTAAACACAAAAACTTGATTTTATTTACCTGTAACTAACTTTTTTTCCCATTTCATTTTTAACATAATAAGCATCCAGTTTTACTCTAAATTAATGCTAAAAGGCAGAAAGGAAAAGGGGATGCAAACAAAAACTTGCATTAATTCCACAGGTAGGGTTAAAGATACCAAGATAGAACTTCAGATAAATGCCACTTATAAGATAGCAGTTCCAACACTATGGAACCTTAAGGTCACATGGGCAGACCAGGCTTTGCTCAATAAATACATAAACAAACAACTCACAAGGCAGTTTTTCATTAGGCATTTGGCATGCTAGTGAGAGCAATGAAGGAATATAGATAAACAACAATCTTCTATTCATCCTCTCTCTTCCTTCCCAATAAACAGGACACTGGAAGAGTGCTCACTGTAACTAAACAAATCTAAGAATTTTCATAATGCAAGTACTAAAATTCGGAGGTTTATTCTTAGGCAGGAAGGCAAAGGAAAAAAATTGACAAGTGAGGCTCATACAGACTCATATACAAAAGGCCGACTGTCTATGGGACAAGTGCAAGCAGAAAGGGCTCATTTATATTTCTCTGTCACTAACAATCACAGCTGAAATGTATCTTTAGAAGCCTGATCTGAAGTTCAGAAGACTTTCGATACACTGCTCATTCTGCAGAACTCATATTTCTGGGGGTTTTTGTCTCCTAATTATGCAATAGGCCAACTTAATCTGATGCTAGAAAACAGCAGAGTGAGGGCTGAAGACACACTGAATGCTGCCTTGAAATACTACCTCTTTAAAGACAAAAGTTAGCTTTATATAAAACAAAAGCACCCACAAAAACAAAAAACCCACAACTTGTATGATCCCAGCAACTTCTGTTTACACAATTCAATTAAGCTAAGAGGCAAAACTCACAATTTGTGGCATATTAGAGCATGTAGCTATTTTAAAAACATTTCTGAGAAATAAAGCAATCAAGAAACTTCAACATCAGCTGTGATACTTTACAGGTCAGACAGTGTACCCATGCTGTTTAACACACGAACATGAGTCCTCACACCCTGTATTCCTTTAATTATAAGCCTTGGATCTGAAGTGCAACTATATTTTTACAACCTAAACCATAGGAAAAAACCTTTCATCTTGAGAAAGAATGATTAAAGGGGTTTGTAAGCAAGTCAGCTAATCAAACAAAAATACCATGGCACGTGATTTTGTGGCTCTCACTATGTCCTCACCAGAAACAAATCCATACTTACCTAGTTGCCTATCTTTAGTACATAAAGCACTCACCAAGCTCTAAAATACATTTCCCCTCCCCAAACACCTATATCACAGCCTGAAATTTAAACCAGTCACCCAAATCATACAGCAGATTTTAACCACGGAGCCCTACTAATTTCAAAATCCATCTAACCAGGCCACTGTTACCAGCTCCTTATACCAGTATGTGCCAACTTGAATGGAAATGAAACAAGCTGATTTAAGTAGAACACAAGTACGGAAGTTTTTAAGCATTACACTTTCCTAAGAAACTGCCAGAATAAAATAGCTAGATTTCCAGTCTCTCTCAAAGCACTGATGACAGTATCACTCTCCATAGACCTATCATCTAAACCACCGACAACTGCATTTGTACATTTTGTGATCTCAGTTGAGCATTGCAATAAAAGTGAAGCAACAGATAAAATAAGCAGCATGTGAAAGATAAAGAATATTCAAGGAGAAAAGTCACATCAAGGAATTATGAATTAGTAATAAAAGTTGACATAAGTCTGAAGATACATACTGTTTAGAAAGATCTTAAGCACACTGGTCCAGGATAAAGATTAGCTTTATCCATAATAGTTGTGGAGTAGAGAAGGATTAGCTTCCTCTGCTTCACAATTATTATGGTTTCATCTGCCCTGAAGAGACAACACAAAGCATTCAGATGGCAAAAGAACTAGGAGTGTTTCTAGACTCTTTCCTGTGTAAATAGCACACTAAAATCGCATGTCTTATTTCTGATCCAGTAACAAATACAAATTAACTTTATCTACATCAGGTAACCAATATGACTGATTATCTGCTAGTGTTAACAAGTGCATTTATATGATCAGGTGTAAATATTCAGTAAACCAAATACAGATGACTCCAAAAAAAAAAAAAATAAAAGGTTGTTACTGAACCTGGTCTAATGGTTCCCTCCTCTCTACCTCACATTTCACCTCAAAGGCATATGTCCAAAAGTTCAGGAACCACAATCATTGGATTAACCTTCTCATAACACAACTTCAAAAATCTTCAATCCATGCTTGCATATATTACTAATAGTTTGGACATCAGGTTTATCTACCCTAATACTTTGTCAAACATGAACCAAGAGATTATTTTTAGTACAGCTGATCCTCTGCATTTAAACTTCCAAAGGAAAAATTGGCCAGTACCAAGGACTAATTAACTCCTAAGAGTTGAATGCGTGTGAGAATTCTGGTGAGACACATGCTCTCTGGGACACAAATCTACTACAAATTTCCCACAAATTTAAACAGGCTCTTTCTTAAGAGCCATTATTACAAGTCACTGAAATGTCTTCTTTGGGCAATTTACACTTGTCTAGTACAGTGGCTTTGCTTATGTCTACCATCTGAACAATATGTTGAATAATCTCATGAAGTGTATTAATCTATTTTCCCAAATATTATAGAAGTAGGCTTCAATAAGCAGCATTTCTGATGAAGATAATCAAATGTGGTAGGGAAAAAACCCCAACAAACAGAAAAGAATTTTCAGTGGCCTGAAGAGGTCCATACTGAAAAAAATATAACAGCATCACAAGACACACATGAAAATGTTTTCTGATGCAAAAAGCGGATTGTTCACCACAGAACTCTGTGGACACAGAATTGCTCAGTAGTCCTCGCCTCACAGGCTTATACAATTGGGATAAGGTCAACAGGTCATTTTTCAGACTTGTCACAGAAATCTGTAGACTCTGACACTTGAACTCGGCATCCCAGAGAAGCCTTTCATCTTCTTCACCACTGTGAAAGATCAGTATTTCTGGGATCCAGCCAGTGAAGTCATGCAAAGACATAATACTAACAATTAATCATTTGCTAATTATGCCTCGGTTTCAGGATGTGCCAGAAATACTTCATTTATTCTTTCAATTCATATTTGACAATCGTTGTTACAATTACAAAAATTTAATGCAGACCATTTCAGAAGACTGTCTGTAACCGGCAAAAAAAAAACCAAAAAAAACCACACCTTTAAAACGAGCTCCATTTTTTACCTGCAATTTAAACAGATCATTCCACACACATCATGCTGGTCAAAGCTGATCAGCAAATGAGAAAAAAAAAGCCCTGAATTTGAAAAGTGCCATACAGCAAAATTTAAAAATTTTGGTGTCTAAATATCCATCATAACTTAATTCAAACTTTTCTAAAATGGGAAGAATATATTAAGCTAGATCTAGAGATCTGTAGAACTGTAGAATTTTTCCAGTGATTTTTATGGACAATGAGCAGTGAATTCATTTTTTTGTCAACACTGTGACATTTCAGAGCTGCATCTCATCACGGAGCTGCCTGTATTTTCAGAACAGATAAAGAAACTGTATTTTCTTTATATGTGTGCTCAGGCTATCAGGAAACATTTCAAAATATTTCAGAATGAGTAGGACAAGTTTTATGTAAGCATAAGCATCATCCTATTTCCAGGCTTGCTTATGTTTAGAGTTCCAAAACTTGAACATGATGAATACAAAAAGTTAAACATTTACATCCCAGTTGACAAAGACCTCGTGTTAAATTATTCAGGACCAATGGAATAGCTGATGTTCCTATCAACATTAGTTAAGACTGGATATGCTATGAAATCCATGTAGCTACTTTTTTTACTGGGCCATAGCTAATGATCACTGCCTTACACTATACTTTGTCTCCATAACACTGGCTGAGACCAACATCAATTAGTAGATAGCTGCAATATAAACATTCATAAAAAGCAGACACAACACACCAGCACAACCATTAATGCACGTAATTGCTAATACAGAGCCCTATGTTGAAATTTCATCTCTCTAACTTTTACAACCTCGGCAAATCAGACAATTGACAGTCTTCCAAAGTTGCTTATTGAACAGAAAACTACAATCAGCGGCCAGTTCAATTGTTTTTGCAACATTCTAAATAAAACAAAGGAGGTCTATTGCCCTAACTTGTGAAAGAGCTCTAATGAATGTCAATTATAAGAGCAATTAGGGGGTCAATTTTAAGATCGGAGGTTTCTAAGATACTAGCTGAATGACTTCTTTAAAATAAGCTAATTAGTCATGGACATTGAACAAGGAACAGATGATCTAGAAAACGATTCTGCAAAAGTGTTCACTGTTATATCCTATTAATTCCTATAAACTATTAAAAATAATAAAATCACAAGTAAGGGCAATAGCCCTAGCTTTCCAATAAAATTCTATCACTGTCAAATCCTGCAACTGTATTAACAGTAATGACTTACAAACGAGAACATACGGAGTATTCCAAGCAAGACAGGCTTCTGCATAGTTCTTACACATCTAGTATTTACCAACAGCTTCTGTCACAGTGAATATGCTGTTAATCAAGTATAAAATAGACCTGCAGGGACTGAACAACGAGACGACAGAAGGAATTGCTCCACAAGATAGTGAAGTTGTCTCTTTCTAACACAGCAGAAAACAGAGCAATCAAAATGGGATGCTTCACTTGACACTTCCCTTTTCCAACAAGGAAAACCAGCACAGAAGAAAAGGACTTTCCATATTTCTGACAAGTGACTCAGAAGTCCTCTATCACACCAGTCCACTCGAAGGTTCTATCCTCTTAAAAATGTGAATGACTGATTATGCTAGTCTCTCACATTGCAGATGAAGTACTACATGTAAGGTTTGAGCAATGTGAATAATCACTCCAAAGTGCTAAAATGGCAGCATAATGTTGTCTATGTGATCCTAAATGGAATTTCTTACATGTAGGCATAATAACAGTATGCGATTGAGTAATGAAATTACATTTTTCTACAGGCTATTGCCTTGTTCAGTACACAAAATGGATGCTGTTCACTGAATGACCAACTTGTTCAAGGGTCCATTGTAAAGCCTGGTGCATTATTCATTGCAAAATCCTCAAATCAGACTCTGAAGACAGAGGATGCTTACAAGAGAAAGCTCTACAGTACCTCTCAGAGTACTTCACGGCCCACAAACTTCAATGTAGTTCAAAACTCAATTTCAAAAATAGCATTGTCCTCATTTTACATTTAGTCACTGTGGTTATTGAACATTATCAAAGAACTGAAGGTCCCAATTATCAAACATTTAGCTGCCAGTGAGAGGTAGTTTAACCCAGCTACACTCAAACACTCAATTCAACTGATTTGCTGCAGGTGCAGTAAAACCTGGCAGGAATTATCTGCCAAGGAGATGAATTCTAAGCCCTCAGATGTTATTTCCTAAAGAGCTATAAAATGTGGAGTATTTTATGTTCAAAGCAAGCTGCCCTTGATTTCAGGTATAAGAGTCAGCACTTCCTCAAATCAGAGCCAAGTCAAGTGTTCCAAGCATCAGCAAAAAATTTACTACAGCATCTTGACCAGTATCAAGAAGCAAAAATAGGGAGAAAATAAATAAAATCACATTCTCCAGAACAGTATTTTATTGGTTAAGTTAAAGTTCAGGCTCTGGAGAGGATAATAAGTTCAAGGACAAAGTTCTGTCTTCGCATCATATTCAAGACTAACTCTTTCTATTCAAATCCCTTATCAGCATCTTCAGTGCTTGTTCTCCAGTCTGGCTGCAAATTCCTTCCTTCTTATGGTCCATGATTATCCTGATTCTAAGCCCCTCATCACTTAAAAAAACCAACAAAAACCACACAATGGCTCCTTGGTCATTTTAATATCTCAGATCAATCTCTGCTTTACTGAAGTAGTCTAAAATTTGCCTTCTCCAGCTCTTCACATGGTAGCTTCTGAAGAGATACTCTGTCTTCCCAGTGAACCTGGTTTTCCTGTTGCCCTGAAAATCACTATCTGATCTAGTACTGGCTACTAGATTAAGTTCTCTCTTCTTCCCAGCTCCAGGCTCTCCGCATTAAGGTATTAATGCAAGTTGTCATAGGATTATTTAGGTTGGAAAAGACCTTTAAGATCGAGTCCAACCATTTGATCTCTTTGAGACTAAAGATCCAGTTTCTCCCTCACAAAGAACTGCTAAGAGAAAAGTGATAGCACATGTTACTAATTCATTGCAAGTTTTCAGGTAACAGATTTCTAAGATTTTACAACTAGAATGAAATCATTTTAAATAAAAGTTTTACAGAGCTCTACTTTTTTCAGTTTTCTGAATGGATTTTTTTTCCTTCAGTAATTTAACTTTTCTGGTCTGTTACTTGAGTTACGAGTTTAATAAAAAGTCATGTTAAATATTTGGCAAGCTTAGTAAATAAAATTCTATCATCTCCATTGATGATGTGGACATGCATACCACTGCTAGTAGAAAGAATTCATAACTAAAATTATCATCTAGTCTCAGTCTATTTTGTAGACCAGCTGTGATTTACTTTAAGACACTTTTAAAATAAGTATATATTTAATCACAAAAAAGTCACACGAAGTTCAATGAAAAAGCCACTTGTGAAAGCTGCAAACAAAGCAATAGAGAATGAAAATTAATTTTTCAGAAGCAACAGCATAAGACTACATACATCCCTGTTCCACCAGCAATAGATCTGATTTAAGAGTTTGCCACGCCTGCCAAGGCACTGCAGTCACTACCTTCCCTCATTGTAGGTTCTGAGGTGACCCTTTAGGTACATCAATTCCTACATTTTTATAGCCATATTCTTATCCAGATTTAAAAAAATATTAAAAATACAGAAATGCAATAATTTGATCAATTGTCAAAGGTAAACAAGAGGCCAATGTGCCTAGGTTACAAATAGTTTTTTTCAATATTTACTTTAAGGTAGTTAAACTTAAACAAGTACAACTCTGGCTTTGTTACAAAGTAAATATTTCAAGCAAATATTTTCTTTTTAGTATTTCAACATATTTGAAAGACATTATATCTGTGCTTTGTAGAAGCATCTATTCTTAAAAAGAGTACAGCAGTGTACGTCTGTAAATCAAACCCAACTACCTGAAATACAACACACCATTATTCCTGTTTAGATCTCCCATCTCCCAAATTGACATTTTCCTTCTATTTGGCACACAAGGTTGGACTACTCAGTCAAATTCAACTATTTAATTCAAATAGTCTGGGAGCATGTTGACTCACAGGTGTACACAGACTTTTTTAAAAACTACCACCCTACAGAGAAGCCACATCAAATCCTCAGGCTACTATTTACAGGGAGCCCAAATCAAGCATCAGGCAACAGAGAAATTTTTACATGAACCTACAGCTTTCCTCAGCCTAACACATAAACACTTTTTCTTGTTAAAATTACAAATTACTAGCTAATATGAAAGTGAATCTGAAGGCCTCCCTCAACACGTCAATCCCCCAAATTTTTTATAACTAGTGGGAGAAAAGTCTAATGCGACACTAACAGTAACACTCGTCAAAAAGTTATAAAAAGATTTTGACCACGCTCCTGTCCCAAGAACAAGTGACATAGAGACAGCCAGACATTGCATCAAGAAATACAGAAGTATAAACGGAATAAAGAGTTTCAACATGGAAATTCAGAGATTTCCAGATTGCCATTCCACATCCCATTTGGGGCTGATGCCATCGATCTTTGAGTGTTAATCAACCCACATGACCTCTGAAACTTCACACTGGCTTTGATCACTTTATGTCAAACGCTTTCCTGCTCCCAAGTTGTCATTGAGTGTATCAAATAAAGCATGATAACATGACCATGGAGATATACATACAGTATTTCTGGAATGAAGCCATCTCCCACGTGGTTTGCTCAAACCAGAAGCTGACGTGCTCAGATTTGTCTGCACTCACTGTATATGACTCATAAGGAAAAAGTGTACAATCCTGTACTTGAGAGAAGAGAACTTTCTTAATTTATACGACTCTTAATAGAATCACAAAAATTGTCATTATCTATTATTTCCACTTTTTGTTCCTACTTCTCTACTCCATGTTATTCATGTTATACTGCTGCAATAAGTGTCAAGGTGCAAAAAAACAGAACTAAAAATAAGCATATTAAACAGCACCTCTAAAAAACTCCTGCAGCTACTAAAACATATAAATTTCAGAAAAAAAATCTTTTATATATTGTAGCTATACATTCTCCAACAAACTCAGGTCTATGGCTATGATAAAACAATTCAAGAAGCAGCAAAAGACAACAAAACAAAATTACGTTGGGTTTGTTATTTTGCAAAGCAAAATCCTCAAAAAGTCATCCACCTTTATGAAATTGCAAACTACTCAGATTTACCTAAACAAAACTCCGTAAATGAATCACCACCATTTAAAGAAAGAGGTAAGTCTGTCTTCTGAAAAAAAAAAAGATAATCCTGGAATGTAGAAAAAAATCTGGGTATGTATTAATGGTCATCACTAAATTGGTGTCATCTGCCCATACAGGATTTAATATGCAGACTCAAAAAAACATTATTTATTGCCTGGAAATAGAAAAACTGCAGCTTTGTGAACGGCTTAATCTATGGATTAAACATATGCAGGTACCTGAATCTGAAACGAAAAACCTGTACTTTTCTGACACCAATTTCCTAGTTTGCCTCATCAAAACAACTTATTTGTTCACTAGTGCAGTTTAAGATAAGGGTTGCTTCATATCCTTCTTGCACTGCAGGGGGGTTTTTCATCACATTGTTCACCTTTTAAATCCAGAACTCTGTACAATTTCATATATTTTCCTTTCACAGATATCACCACACTCAATGTGTGTTTTAGGACTGGAAAAGCAGCAGGACCCTGCATTGCCAGCTGTGACATTAGTTATATGATATCATTATTTGAAAGCCCAGGACATCAGGATTGACATATTGTATTCCATCTACAAAAAAACCCTAGGATTATTGCTATGACAGAAGCTTACATCACAGATTTTTACTTGAACAGTTGCTTTCTCTTCAAACTCGAAAAATGGGAAAAAAACCCCACCATACTTTAAGCATACTGGCCCTAACAGTTACCATAAATCTCCACAAAGGCTTGCAGAAACTTGTGATATCACACTTGCATCTTAAGAGTCCTACTCATTATTTAGACCAGCAGTGTATTCCAGCTAAAATTATACATAGTGTTTCCTTCAGGGCATTTGTATTTCTCATCACAGAAGACAAGAGAACAATGAAAGGAAAAGCCTCCTTTGTAAAAGCACATTAGTATTTATTAAAAAAAAAAATCATAGGTTAAAAACGTCCTCTTATGTGACATCAATACAATGCAGCAGATAAAGGGAAAACAATTTTCAACAGCATTCATCTTTTGATCCAGAGAAGAACACCAAATCATATTTAAACCAAGAGGGTTTGGTACATTATCGTCCACAACCTGCATCAGATAATAAAAGAGTTCAGAAGTCTGGGGATGCAGAGAGTCACAGAGTGGTCAAAGAATATGAAACATGGCAGAGATTGAAATCGCATCCTTGGTTAAAATTGCAGAGTCAGACCCGCAGTGGCAACACACTAGCATTTATATAAAAAAAAAGCCATAAAACAGAGAGACATGGAAGTAATCCAGTGTTTGAGTAACACCTATTCCTTGTTTCCTTCCGAGGAACCACAGGAAGGGACCAGGCAAATGAGCACACGCAGCCAATATGTCTTCAAATTTCTAATTCTTGCTTTCATTGATTAAGTTATGATTGACTTCTGTAAGTA
The DNA here is from genome assembly GCA_013396935.1 of Baryphthengus martii. Taxonomy (NCBI): domain Eukaryota; kingdom Metazoa; phylum Chordata; class Aves; order Coraciiformes; family Momotidae; genus Baryphthengus; species Baryphthengus martii. The sequence goes on from VWZK01010792.1 coordinate 25,553, forward strand.
AACTGTGAGGTGCAGAAAGACATATACACACAGTTTCAGTGCAAGAAGAAAAACACCAAATTGATATTGAGCTGTAGATATTAGCAAATGGGACTGTAAGAATCAGTGACCAAGTCTTGCATTTGCAAGGTTAACAAATGTGGTAGAGAAATACTGGTATAAAGGGAATAACGGATACTACTAAAAAAATTTAAAAGCCAGCAACAGAAACAGATGAAGAAAACACATAAAACCAAGACTAAATGTTATAAAGTTTTATCCAATTAAAAAGAATGGCAGGAAGGAAAAATCCCTCCTAGCACAGACAAAAAACTAACAAGCAATAACCTATAAGCAACAGGAGTAATGTACAGAAAAGCTACCAATCGAACAAGTACAGTTGTTGAAGCAACCTTGGGAAGCTGCCCAGAACAAAATAGAAGATCCTAAAATTCTTTCATGTAGTAGTAACCTTCAAAGCCTCTAGACAGACATTACTACATAGCTGCTTGCAAGGGAGAAATGGACAGCAGAGATAATGCACAAGATTTCCAATTCCATTACTTTTTGTTTTAATTTAGAGAGTGTGCAAAAGCATGCTAAGATATAAAAAACCAACATAGAAGTAAATAGAAGAAAAAGGCTGGCAAATTTTAATCTTGCGCACACAGAGAAAAGGGTCATTTAGAACGTTGCTGAACAATGAATACTGAAATGACATCTGAAAAATAACAAACTCAGCTGGGATCATAAGCTTTTCCTTAAAAAAAAAAACAACAACATACACACAACACAAACTCACTACATCGATTTAAAATCGTTCAAGCTTCTGAAGGATTTTGCAAGGAAAAAAATTAACTGCAAGTTCTGGGAGCATATGGAATCTTTTCTACTGGCTTGAAGAACTACACACCTACAGCAAACTGAGAATTCCCACAGAAAAATGGGCAAGCTATTTGATTTACACTCTACCCCCAAAAATCTGGAACACCAAAGAAACTGGCAAAAAAAAAGGAAATTCTCACATACTGTACATATGTTAGATGTGTCATGCCAATTCTGTTAAAGCACAATTAACTATGAGCAAAAGACTGTCTACTGAACAACCAGACTGCAGAGGGCTAAAAAGAAAGTTTCAAGAAAACAGAATGGGATAAAATGTGGTAAAAATAGAAAAGAAATAATAAATAATAGAGATGACTGAACAGCATGAGCATGATAAAGAACGACATTAAATTTCATAATGTTGTCCAATTTTAAGGCCGCTCCAAAATGAAGTGCTAGAAGGGCTTCATCTGTTATGACAGGGCTTAAACGCATTAATTTTTAAGAGCAAGAAAAAAAAAATCTTTTCATCAGGGTTTTATTGCAGTAACCATCACTAAAAAACAGCAGACTTCGGGCAATGAGCAAGAATCCATTGTTTTTGCCACATCATTCTCTAGTCAGCTACACATCTTCTACAGGGACACTAATGTCAATCTCTTTTCTAAACATTCATCAAGATTTTGTGAAACATGTAAAAAATTTATTGGAGCAGGACAACAATTTCCAAAATTTTTGCCAGAGAGAAGCAAAAGCAAAAACGGGATTACTCTGCTGTAGTACTAGAGACTAGTTTGAAAGAAAAAAAAAAAATTTAGGTAGTCTGCTTTCATTTTCATGATCAACCAGCCCCTTTAAGCACCAGAATCCTTCTCTATTCAAGCAGCAGCAACATCATTAACAGTAAAGAGATCGCCCAAAAGGCAATTAAGTACTGGCATGTTCTGTTCTATGTTATCATAAAACTCAGAATAGTGGAGATTCATAAGTGAAAATTGTATCTTTATTTGCAACATATTTTAATTGGCAGTGAGTGGAGGAGCCGCCACAACAGCCACTGGACAAGCTAGAACCACCACATTGTTTGCTTTGGCCTGAAAAGCTATTAGTCTATGAACCTGGCTTACATGCTAATAGTCTACATAGTGATACTCACCCTCTATTGATCAACTGGACTGATAATTAGAATATTAGCTCTCATTCTACTGAGATCAGTATTCACCTAATTCCAATTTAATAGCATGAAACAGTAGTCTTAAATAAAAACCTTTCTTAGCCTCTTATACACAGGTGAAATCTGGGACTAAAATTCTGCAAATTAACTTCAGACACTGTCAAGTAGATCTGATGAAGGAGGACAGGCATAAGCACAATTAACACTGCAGTTGTAATTGGAGTGTCCCCAAAACACATTTTTTTGCCAAGAAATTCAATCTACGCAATAGACAGCCTGCCTGATGGCTAGCATGACGCAATAATCTAACCTTTATGGTGTTGTATAAGACATTCTTGGTTGTTTGCCACAAAAAGAACACTGAATACACAATACTTATCTTCTGTAAATGAAAGAGTATTATATTAGCAACAAAAATATGAAAAGAAACCCATCAACCTTACTTCAGGTGATACCAGGGCCAAACAAGGAAGTCTGAATTTAAAAAAAAAAAAATAATTGAAACAAAGAAAACAAGTTAAAAAGATTCTCAAGTTCTGTTTCTTTCCCATTATTATTTAATGGATAAAATGTGTTCTGTTGCATTCTCCATTTTTAAAGTAAGGCAAGAGGCAAGATAAAAGGCTTTTGTGCGTCTTCTGATAGAGCTCAGCAGGAAAACAAAACAAACTTCTCTAATACACACATATGGGAACCGAATTTGTGACAAAGCTAAATAAACTGACTATAGTAACAACAAGTTTGCTGTTTTCCACAATACAGCACTGTTTATCCTCACTTGCTACAGTATAAAACTACACCAATGAATGCCAGATAGAAACTACGTTAACCTGAATGAAGCTGTTCTGCTCAGGTCAGCAATGAACTACACTGCAAAGAGTGAAAAAATCTGCCTATGTTGAACCAAGGCTTCCAGCTTAGCTTCCCTCTACTTGGAAAAGCGACTTTTGCATCTTGCACTGTCGCTCCACAATCAGACTGAACATGTATGAATGGATCTAATCCTCTCACTTCCCAGTTCTTGGTTATACTCAATACAGTTCCCAATACCACATCGTAAACACCTGAGCCAGCACCCAAAGGCACATTGGGCAGTAAAAGGGTGGCAACAGATGAAGAAAGGCTCCAACTGCCATTTTAGCAGCATTCTTGCTATGTCCAACAACTTACAGAACTGTGGTGTGAGTGTCCACACCAAGCACACGCTGAGGAAACAAAGCACAGACCTGAGCAGAATTCATGCATCCATAACAAATCAGAACTAGTAACCATACAATTGCAGTCACTCACAATGCAGTTTTTCCACACATCAGCTGTTGCACCAGTAGCCAATACTTGGCCATATACACTTCTAGGTCTTCCTAACACCCATGTGCTAGGGCAGACTCAAACAAGCAACAGACACTTCCTGACAGGTGAGAAGACAGGACAGAACAGAGAGCTCTCTACCATTCGCCTCTCCACAGTCTAAGAGGCTGAGAGTACAGTTAACAAAGTCTCCTTCTCCAGACATGTTACAAATACATCTTTGTGCTGCAGTATCTCCTTAAAGATCTTACCTTGTCAAATGTTCCTAGGCACATAATCAAATGCATTCTCAGAAATCTGTCAAGATATGTCAAGATTCAAAAGAAGTTTGCTAGCTGAGAAGAATACACTTCATTTTACAAGTCCCAGGCAGTGTAAGGTATTTGTATTGCATCTTCTAAAAAGCAGCTGAACATAATACACAACTGAATACTCAGGGTGGAGGTGGGGGGGGTAAGTTGAGGGGTGTATTTAGACCATAAACAAACAGGATCAAATTACCCAGAAACAAACATGCTTCACAGCAAACCCAAGAAACACCACAGTAAATAACAAACACAAATGTTCTGCAAGAGCATCTGGCAAAATTCACCATAATTAATTCAAAATATTCAAAGCAATTATTTCCAGCCAACCACTTATTTCTTTCAGAACTGAAATCTTTAGCATATTTCTTCAGTAGTTTAACATTTTTTTTCCCTCTGCCATTTGGCTAAGCATCTAAGAACTTTATTCCACTAAAGTAACTTCCAGATGACCTAGCAAATGGAATTGATTTGGATTAAACAGCAACAGATTATTTCAGTGTTTAAGCAGTCATGGGTATGCCAGTAACATAACTTATCTCACATATTCCACTAATCTTAAGTATGCTTTTATTTATCTTCCACTAAACATCTATTTTATGGTCCATTTCTTCATACCTTTTAATCAGTGCTCGCTTATAATGTCAAAAAACTTGACATCCCAAATCGAAAAGCACATACTCATAAGCGAAAATTCTGAGTAAGAAGTACATAAGGGACTGCTGGGGAATTGTTAGGCTTTATGACTACACGCATATTTACTGTTTCACGTATTTTATACAACGTTTTTTCAAGTTGCAAGTTTTCCCTTCAGGCTCCTTTAAAGAAACGCATATAGGCATATCCCACAAAGTTGTTTGAGGAAGACACAACAGAACTGTCCTCGATGACTTTGAGGGTACAACGGCAAGAGAAGTAAAGGGACAAGGGAAAAAGAAAGGAAAAGATGTGCATGCAGGGGAGGGAAGCTATACCTCTAGTTTAGAGCTCAAAGGATTTAAATTACACTTAAACCAAAAATCTTCCGTTCTGCAGCTTTTGCTTGCTCGGCTTTTATTTTTTCTGACTCACTACTCAAAAAGTACCTAGATTCCAATCAACAATCCAAACAATGCTACAGAGAAAACAACTACAAAATGGGAAGGGGGAGAAAAATCTTATTTAGGAATTCTTCGTAAGCCATATAAGTATGAAAACTCAAGATATTCTCCAGAATGTTAAGAAAAACACTACATAATAAAATACAACATCCTTAAATTATCAAAATATGACCTGGTTCTGTATTCTAGATGGCAAGAGCTTGGATGATGACTGTTCATTCCGATACTGAACTTCTGTTTGAGGTACCTCAGATTCCTCCAGGAGTGGGATTTGGAAAGAAATACTTGGGCAACAAGTATCACAGATGAGGAAATTCTTGAAAGTATCAGAATCAGTGACCAGTAAAGACATCTCAATACATAAGAGTGTAGGAAACAGTCTTTCCAAAAAAAAAAAAAAAAAAGTCTCTGTTGTCGGAGGGCCTCCATAGGAAGAAAGTAAAAGTAAACTAACCAGACTAGTATGAGAGTAAAATTCACATAAAGAAAGACACCTTATAAATACAGTCTAGTTCAATAAAGTAACATTTTCTCTTTAGTATATCCTTTATCTTATTAGGTTTAAGCAAATAAACTTTTAAGTAAGCTCTGCAAATTGTTCACTAAAGTATGTTAATCTTTCTGAATCTGAGCCTGGTTTTGGAGTTCAAAGTGCAATTTATTCTACATTTTGAAGACAGGTAAGGCTGAAAGCCACCAGTTACACTGAGAGCAAGATGAAGTCTGTGTATTAGTGCATACATACAGACTAGTCTATATAATAGGCACTGCCTTAATTATTTTTAATGCATAGCTACATGACCAGGGAGTCATATTACTGCTAAGTAGTCACCTCCTTCTTACCCTCAGAAAACTCCACCACGAGAGAAAAAAATAAACAGGGTTACAATTTTACATTGACTGATGTGGATAAGGACCAGCCGTTCCCCTCCTGCCTTTGTGCAAGTCTGCAAAGTAAACATACATAATATAGAACGTTGTGCATTAAAGCAGTTACCCAAAAGTACATCACACTGTCCCTGACTCATATGATATAGACATGCTCCTTGCAGGTGCAGTGTCACTTGTGCAGTAAAATCGTTTCTGTGTTGCCAATCAGTACAAAAATGAACCAAATACTAGCACTTCACTCAGAGGAAAAAAAAAAAAAAAAAATCAACAGTGCTGTCAACCGCACTTCAGTTTCCTGACCAGTTACTATAACACCTATGGAGACTGTTTGCTTTGTCAATTTTCCATACCAGCAGTTTTGCCATGTCTGTATCTATCCACTGTCTCATGCCATCCCAGTCAAAACCAGTAAAAAAGAGCCGCTGACCACAGCCAAAGTAACCATACTGACAGTAGCAGACATTACCAATGCAAGCACATTATTCAGTATGACATGGTTGAAATGCCAGCTAATGATTTGGATTCAAGAGTTAATCTTCATATTTGAGAAAAATAATACAAAACCAGTCTAATAGCTACATTCAGCATCCCCAGACATAAAACACGGGGAATGAAACAGACCTCTGGGAGAAGTACTTAATTTTGAAAGAGCACAGAGTAAATAGCTCACACGCTCTTCTAGTTTACATTTGCTGTTAATGACAGACCACTTGTGATAAATATGAGATTGCAAGTCAGTTTGGCCAGGTTAAAACGCAGCTAGCAGTTTCTGCTATCTTCCAGTGCAGAAGCAATCGATAGTCTCTGAGAGAACTGAAGCTGGGAATTATGAAGTACCCAAGCATCCCCTTCCAGAAAGGCTGGTTTAAGTACGATTTCCTACCCGTGGGGACTAAGCCAGAACTAGAGCCCTGACCACAGCATGAGACAGATGGGAGGGGAGGCTGTAGAGTCATTTATTTTTACAAATTGGAAGAGTTCTAGGCAAGGTCTTTTGGTCTCAAAAAAAATCCTAATATGCTTTTAAAAAAGAGCAGACTGAACTTCAGAGAATTGCAGTAATTATGAGGCTAGCAAACAAACTGATGAGAATCTCGGCATTTTTAAGCAGGTGCAAGAAAATACTACTTTCTTTACATCCTGCTTGCCCAGCCACAGTCTCTGGCCCAGCCCCATTCACCTGTCGCATGTTGCCTTTTACCTCACCAGTACAGCACACTACACAAAAACATGTGAAAACAAAAACAACCTGTTACTGAGGAAAAACAACTACAATTTTTCCTTACTAGCAGATGTCTAAAGCACTGTATTGGTAGTTAAACATGAGCTGCTACATCCAGTTAGGTGAAACCTGCAAATCATCTCTTTCAAAAACCTCAGCATTATACACATTAAGGTTGCAGTTTAGCGGTGTTTCCATTCCGCATTTCACAGCACAAAACACAGCTGAAGCAAACAATTAAGTGCAATTACTGCAGGGCACAGAAAGATAAGAGAATTAGCAACAGCAACAGCTGCAAAATTCGTTGGAAAAATGTTTCTTCCATACTACGCCTATCTGCACAACAGGATAAATTGAATATTAACACAAGATGTAACTTACAAAATCAGTAATGCAATTTTGAGGCTGCTTGAATCAAGAAAAAGATTGTACTAATCTCAGATGCTAAAGACCTTTGTGTTTACAAATCCACAAGTACTCTCTGCTTTAAAGCTTACGCATGTGAAACAGATTAAGGGGCACAATAGTGGAGGTTAGTCTCTCAAACTACTTTCTGCTGGCTACATAGTCTCCCACTACCATTTTCTGCCCCAAGTAAAGATTCAGCAACATAATATACCATATATACACTTCATCTCTGTTCTTTATTGCCTTGTTTTAACGAGTTCTCACATTATTTTCACTACAGTTACTCTAAAATAGATATGACTTAACCATGCCATACCCTGCAATACGAAACCAGAATTTAGCTGTAATCCCAGCTGTCCACTTTTTGGAAGTGATGGTTCTGTCACCTCACCAATTGGATCACAGAAGAATCTAGTGTCGAATCTCCTTTGACTTCAGGACATGAGCCATCAAGCAGAGGCTTCTTTATTACATCTTATATAGATGGATGAAAATTAAACATTTTGACTAATATTTTTCTCATCTAAAACTAAAGCATGTATCGGGAGAAGCTCAGACACAGTGGTGCCATCATTCACCATTTTAGAGAAAGTCTCAAAGATCTGTTTTTCTTATTTCTTCAAGTAAGACTAACTTCCTGAAATTTTGAGATTGTGTTAAAAAACCACCCAATCCATTCCCAATACAAAAGAAGTTTCAGATCTACGTAGTTACAAAAAAAAAAAAAACCACCAAACAGCTTTAAAGAAGGGAAACAATACTAAATGTTTAAAAAAAAAAAAAGACAAAGCCTGTATTATTTTTAATCTTATTAGTTTGATTTTTTTGCTAGGGAACCTGACTCATGATCTTTGAATGCATACGGCTGCCAACACAGCACGCAGGAAGAAAACACTAGAGACAGCACATATCTGCACAGCAAGGCATTTGGAAAGATGGTCTGGACAAATGTTAAGAAAATAGGTTTGCGGACACACCAAACTTTTTTTAAACAACCCCTAATGTAATTGCCATACAAAAGATGACTGCGGTTCCAAACAACATTTTGAGATGTGATTGCAGGAAAAAAATCACTTATTACTGGGAACACAGTCCTTTATCTAGGCTCATTACCTCACTTCTGTTATACTTTCCAGAAGATTTCACAACAGATTAAGGACAAAATGCTGTTGTTTCAAGAGATATCTTCTAGAAAAGATGTGTACACAGACAAAAGAAAGAGCTCTCAATTGGACAAGAGATAAGATATATTAATCCAAGGAATACTTTTATGCATAGGAAGAACAAAAGCTACACAGGGCACCCGATAGAAATTGCCAGCAATTGCTGTGAGAAGACCTCTCCCAGCGGTCCACCTGACACAAGGAGAGTTGGAAGACTGAGGTGAGAATGGGCTACCACCTCCCTTCCAGCCACCTTTCCCTACTGCAGCAGCAGCTGCCTTAATCCAGCCTTTCATCTAATGGAAGCAAAATCTGACTTAGTACATTTTGCTGAGAACCCTGAAAAAACACGTTGAAGGGCTAAAGGGATTCAGAGTGTCCTACATCACTTGGAAAGTTTAAGCATGATGTTTAAGTTCCTAATGGCCCATCCTGCCTAGAGGAACTGAAGATCTAAAATCTGCATTCAAAAGGACAAAAATGAAAATAGACTATTAAATGGCACAGCAGGTAGTAGACAGGATTCTGTTTTGCACACCTTGTTACTACTTCAAATTTGCCTTTGTCCAAGACTGCCCCCATTAAAACCAGGGGCAGAGAAAGAATGGGGGAAAAGAAAATAATAAAAAAATTCACATTAAACGTCTTGAATAGTTTCAGAGAATAAAGCAGTTCTCAAAAAAAAACCTATTTCATTTTATCTAAAAATAAGTAGGAATTTGAATGCCGTTTTAAGGTTTTCATGTTATTTTAGGGATTTTGAGAAGACCAAAGTACCTTGGAGATTAGGCTCCTCTATCCATATCTATTCCCAAATACTGGAATATCCACATATCCTGCTTTAGTAAAGCAATACAGCACACTAGAAAAAGCTATTAGACACTTCTGAATGCCAAAAGATGTGCCTTAAAAGTCATATATTTTTTTCAAACTACAAGTATTATTTACTTGCACAGGTCAGGATCTCTCTACAGCACAGGAATAACCAGAACATCTGAAGAACTTCCACATATTGCATTTCTACTTTCTGATGACAAAATAAAAAAAATATCACAAAACAAATTTTAGCAACTTCCTAGTTCCATAGAGCTAAAAAAAGGTAAGATTGAGCCAGCTGCATTCTCTGCTCCAACCAGTGTTATTAACCAGTAATAATAATAATAACCAGTGTTATTATTGTTTACTGAGTTACACTTGTGCAAACTCATGCAAGGCAATGGTGTTGATCAGGTACCACTGACAGAATAAAACGAAAGCCATTTGGCTGCACAGATGTTTCTGAATCTTTGTAACTGCAAGAGAGAAAGTGATGAGAAAACCCAGCTCTATTCTCAGTATAAATCCTGAATATACAAGCTCAGAGTTAGATATAAATTATATGCAGTATAACAAAGCAAACAGAATATACAGTATATATAATGAGTAGGTCAGACTCTGGAATTAGAATAAGAAACAGAATTGCTCAGTGCCTGCCCTTCAAAATAGGAAAGAACTTTGCAGAAGTGAAAGATATCCAGCATCTTAATCCAAGGGACTTTCTGGTGGTACTCTGCCACATTATCAAGTAGCCTATATGAAACCATAGGCATTTGGAAGCCCAAGTTCTGCTTCTTGCTTCAGCAAAAGCTTACTACTTACAGGGCTGTTGGAAACTCGGGCCTTGTCTCTTCTACAAAAATATCTGTTTCATTAAGCTACAAAATTCTATATTCTTTCTTTGCCTACTATGTAATTGCACCCAAAAAAAAAGGTCATTTCAACCTGAAGAAATGATAAAATTTTAATCCAGAGCATCCTCTTAACCCTGTGATTAGAACATCTCGACAATGGCAGAGGGAAGGAGGAATAAAAGTATAAATTCTTTCCTGGGAATTCATTATGAGTTTCCAGCTGGATAAATTCTCCATCAAAATCCTGGTTAAAGATCTATATGGTAACATCACTCCCTTCTCTTGATGTTTAAGCAACAAGTTTAATGTAACAAACATGCTTTGAAACAGCAGAGTAAAAGGAGGCATTTCAGATGACCTTCTGCTTACTAGCTGGGGTGGAATTGCAGCCTAGGTGGAAAGCATTTTTAAGACTTAAGAGGTACTACTGACCATTTCCAGAGTTCTTTCAGTGCCCCGGGCAAAGAAAGCCACACAGACAAGGTCTATGCTTGTACATCTAAGCCTAAAAGGGAAGGCAATAACTCACTGTGTAGTGTTACTACTGCATTCTGTCGTTTGTCCCAGATCACAGGTATATGCCTTGAGGACAGACCACAAAAATGACATGTCCTTGAGTAAATAAAATACCTCCTTCCTCTTGCCCCTAATCATCACAGGCCACGAGCGCAAACCAAGATTAAGGTTATGCACGAACAGCAAATCCACAAACCAGTTTGATATAGCATTTAAATCATGGGGTATCCTCAGCAAAGCACTGACAGTCAGGTAGTGAAGACTAACTGCATGAAAAAAAGCCAAGATTTCAACCTCAAGGATTTAGGCGATACTAGGAAGAAACTGACTTCCAGTGGGAACAAGGGTATTAACAAATATATCTACATGAAAAGTTATATACTGAAGGTAAGAGAACCAAAAAGAACGTTTTTAGGTAGCTACTGTTTGTTCTGTTTTGGGATACAACTTGATTGTCTAAAGGCGCATATCCCTTCAAAAATCAGATTACAGTATGGTAAAAAGGGGATGGGGAAAATATTTATTTGTGCCTAATTAGCATATTCTTATGTAACAACTCTATTAAGTGATTAATTCAGGACTTATCTCAAGAGTAAATTTACCTAAAAAAAACAAAACAAAACACAGAGTCTCAACCTCTGCCATACATTCCATCATTGACTATAATCAAAAACTCTAAAGGAGCAGCAATTTTTGTGAAATCAAGCTGGTGGACTTCTCAGTTCCCAGTGCTCTATCACTTCTGAAAATAACCAACAGAATCTTGCCGCAAGACATATTGGATACGTCAACAATTCAAGGATAAGGTAGTTTTCTTTCAAGCTACGTTAGTCCTCCAGTTCAAGCTAAAGCTCATCTTTATTTCATATGGTAGCTCTAATGATTTTCTCATGACACATTCAAGCGACACACTTCAGGGATTATCTCAAGAGAAAAAAATAATTGTATAATCATAACACAAATACTAGTTTATTATATTAGAACTCTCAAGCTCTTCATGTAATTCTTTTGATTATGATTTTAGAGCATCCAGTAAAAACGTACAAACATTATATGAACATACCGATGGAGACGCACTGCTGTTGAACCAGATGGAACCTTGTTTACAGGCAAGCGACTAACAAATCACTTGAATGAGCTTGCAACGGAAACTCTGAAACGTCACATCAGGTGATTATTTTGTGGAGCAGTAGACGCACAATTTCTGAACTCTAAAAAGACCTTGAAAAGATTACCAAGTTGTCACCAAAGACGGAAGAGGCAGTACCGACCAGCAGTGTAACAATCACTCCCATTGTCCGCTCTTGTTAGCTACATCTCCTCTTCTGCTCCTCTAGTACCAGTTTTGTATTTTCCCATGTGATTTAAAAGGCTTTATACAGATCATCATAGCGTAGTTCACAGTTGCAATCTAGCATATTCTCCATTTCTTCCGGAATCAAAATAATTTTAATTTCTGTACTTGGCACTCGCAAGACACACCCGGTGGTAGCTGGATCACACGTAAGACTGTCATCCTTACTTCTAACGCAACCTCATTTGTACTCGCTTCTGGTTGTTTCCAGTCTCTTTTCACTGATATCCCTGCCACTGCAGCTCTGTTAAGAGTACAAACTGAATTGTTCCCTTGCATCCTTCAACACTGTGCCATAATTCCGACGCTTTTAATCCATAAATCACTCTATTCAACTTCTTCACATAAATATATGTCTCTAAGAAAGCCTATAATCACTAACACATCCAAACACTTAAAAATAAAGTGTGTACCAAAAAGCGTAAGGCTAATAATCATTAAACTGTTGCCCTTTTTTCCCCCCCACTATTTTGTTATTTCTTTCCCTAAGTGCCTGTGGATAATCTCCACATATCAGAGGTTGTTCCTGACACACTACTACACAACAAATTTATCAAGCAAATCTGTAATTATGAAGTAATTTTTTCCTGTTCATTTTGAAATTGCCATAAAAATAGAAGCTTGACCTTCAAAAATCATTCCCCCCCATCAGGTGAACTATTTTGTCTTATTTTGATGATCATCGTTAAGTGGCAGACATTTGAAGCTCTGAAGTACTGCTTATCACTACAACACCTGAAAGGTATGACTGAAGTTGTAAGCTAGTCTAACATACAGGGCAAGAGAAATTTCAGAAAAGATAAAAGTATTTCTAAAATGCCAGGTTCGTAGTTACTCACATAAAAATGTAGAAGTGGATGCTCAGTTATACAGAGTAGATCAAATATAACACTGAAACATCTACACACATTCAAAGCATCTTCGTGGCTTGCTTTCCAGTTAATTACATTTTTTACCATCTTCTTAGTTACATCTAAAGATGACTATTTTAAAGCTTCCAATTGCAATGCAACTGTGGGAACTGAGAATTTAGCAAGTGAGAGTTTCATGGCATTTAAATTAGAAATGTAATGACTGTCTTAAGTCCAAAAAAGAAACCTAGTTCTCTGGAAGGAGGCAAATTCCTTTGTATGAAGAATACACTTAACCTCTACAGGCCTTTGATTGACTCTCAGTGCCTTTCAATAAGTGACAAGGATGGTGATATTAGACTAGCAGCATGTTTCTCCACATTCCTCCAGAGAACTATCATACAACTTTCAGCTATCCTCAAACCGAGAATTTCTCCCTCAACCTCCCTCACTCAACTTCTGAGCAAGGACGGCAGCCGCTGGCGTGACTTCAGATTTCTATTCACAGGACGATCCGAAAAACTCCTCCAGTACTCCACCCTCCTAACGCCCGGCTGCTCCGCGGAGTTAAAATTAACTCGGTGGTTTGGGTTTGTCTACGGGCAGAAGATCCTCCCTTCTAAAACAATTGTGCGTTCATCAGCCTCAGCGGCGAGCTCGGCTCGCCTCCCAGCACCGCCGCGCTGCCACGGCCAAGCCCTCAGAAGAAAAACAAAACCTTGTCTCAGATAATGGCTTTACTGTATTTACTAGGAAAAAAAAA
>VWZK01010792.1:39207-54171 GCA_013396935.1 Baryphthengus martii
GGGGCGCGCCCCTCGGCGCTCGGCAGGGGGCGCCACCGCGGCTGCGGGCCCGTGAAGTCACTGGCGGTCGTGGCGCCATCGCTCGGTGCAGCGTCACCCTCAGCACGGGTTACCCAGACCTGGCTCCTGGCCACGGCCCCCCAAGCACCCCTGAGCCGAATCAGGCCCGGGCCTCCAAGGTGGTGGGGGGAGGCACCAGGACCCCAGTGCAGAATCCGGGCTGGGATGTGCCACTGCCCCGGGACAGGTGCAGGGAGGACGGTTGCTGGTTCAGCCTCATTTTCTCTCGAGGATGGGGCATAAGGAGCAAGGGGAAGACTGGGAGTGTGGGTGCTCCTTGGCTCAAGGCCCATGGTGAGTGGCTCCTCTGTCAGCCCCATCATGGGCTCACGTTCAGCGAGAGCTGAGTCTGAGAACAAGCCCCTCTGAGCGGTGCAAAGCTTAAGGATATGCACACCTCACCTGGGATCGTAGCTTGTTTCAATTAATCTCTGCCTTGAGGAAGGTCTGATAAAGTGAAAAAAAGGAGGGAAAAAAAATCAAAGAGTAGGCAGTAGTTCAGAACGTGGGGAATGCAAATTAGTAACTGCATTCCTCAAGGAAACATCTTTTGGGGGGAAAGAAGTTGAGACACTTCCACAGGTCTTAGTTATATATACAATGAAAAATACAAATATTTTGGTAGGGTACAGATAAGTAACATCATTCCAACTTTGAAGATACTGTAGCATACAACCCCAATTAAAATGTGTTTTAGAAACAACAAAACAGTGTAGTTTAGTATATTTTTTTATGACAGTTAAGGGAAATACCAGTTAGAGACAACGTATGTCCTGTAGAAAGGCAAGGAATTAACGTCTGACATATTTCTTTCATTCCTGATGTTCTCCTGCTGTGATACTGCCACTGAGGGGGCATGTAGTGTCTTTGGAAACGTAGGACTCTCATCTATCATTCTTCTGCCTGGTTTTTTTTCACAGCACAGTGAAAGATGCCTTTCATTTTTCATTAATCAACAGACAAATTTCAAGAATGGCCATTTAGAAAGGAGAACAAAACATGTCACTGAAATCAAAGCAAAGGTGTCTTGTCTGCAGTGGAGGGTTGTTTGGGTTTTTTATACAAGATGGAAAACAGGTCAGGGTGGCAATTTACAGTTAGGAGTGGAAAGATCGTGATAGAACAAAACCCACAAAGAGTAGATGTCAAGAGCAGGCAGCTTTTGAAATCAGTAAGCTCTAGATAATTACCTGCATAGATGTGAATTAGGTAAGAAGTTAGTGTGGCTGCCTTTTCCATTCGCTACTAAACTCAAAAAACCCTCCAAAATACATACACAAAACAAAAGCTGTTTAGTAGTAAGTTTGTCAGCTCTAGAGAAACAAATGCTGACATCTTGCATGTTTCAGAGTTATTTGTAAACTGTACTAGGAAACTAACAGGTCATGAACCAGATGCAAAGGATCATTGTGTAGAAAGCTATGTTTGTGGTAGAATCATACCAGCTGAGTCCCAAAAGATAGACAGTCCTGAGAAGGAAGGAAGATGGAAAACACTTTGAGGAAAGTTGTATGGGAATTATATTCTAAATAACAACACAGCCAGGGATTGTTTTCACCATCTAGATACTGAATCTGAAACGTTTTTCTGGGGAAAAAAAAAAAAAAAAAANACACAACAAATTTATCAAGTAAATCTGTAATTATGAAGTAATTTTTTCCTGTTCATTTTGAAATTGCCATAAAAATAGAAGCTTGACCTTCAAAAATCATTCCCCCCCATCAGGTGAACTATTTTGTCTTATTTTGATGATCATCGTTAAGTGGCAGACATTTGAAGCTCTGAAGTACTGCTTATCACTACAACACCTGAAAGGTATGACTGAAGTTGTAAGCTAGTCTAACATACAGGGCAAGAGAAATTTCAGAAAAGATAAAAGTATTTCTAAAATGCCAGGTTCGTAGTTACTCACATAAAAATGTAGAAGTGGATGCTCAGTTATACAGAGTAGATCAAATATAACACTGAAACATCTACACACATTCAAAGCATCTTCGTGGCTTGCTTTCCAGTTAATTACATTTTTTACCATCTTCTTAGTTACATCTAAAGATGACTATTTTAAAGCTTCCAATTGCAATGCAACTGTGGGAACTGAGAATTTAGCAAGTGAGAGTTTCATGGCATTTAAATTAGAAATGTAATGACTGTCTTAAGTCCAAAAAAGAAACCTAGTTCTCTGGAAGGAGGCAAATTCCTTTGTATGAAGAATACACTTAACCTCTACAGGCCTTTGATTGACTCTCAGTGCCTTTCAATAAGTGACAAGGATGGTGATATTAGACTAGCAGCATGTTTCTCCACATTCCTCCAGAGAACTATCATACAACTTTCAGCTATCCTCAAACCGAGAATTTCTCCCTCAACCTCCCTCACTCAACTTCTGAGCAAGGACGGCAGCCGCTGGCGTGACTTCAGATTTCTATTCACAGGACGATCCGAAAAACTCCTCCAGTACTCCACCCTCCTAACGCCCGGCTGCTCCGCGGAGTTAAAATTAACTCGGTGGTTTGGGTTTGTCTACGGGCAGAAGATCCTCCCTTCTAAAACAATTGTGCGTTCATCAGCCTCAGCGGCGAGCTCGGCTCGCCTCCCAGCACCGCCGCGCTGCCACGGCCAAGCCCTCAGAAGAAAAACAAAACCTTGTCTCAGATAATGGCTTTACTGTATTTACTAGGAAAAAAAAATATCCACAATAGAATGAAAGGCAGTGGAGTATNCCTAATAAACCTGTCTTTGCTGCAAAATTAAGACAGCTGAGGGAATTTCTAATGAATTTGAGCAAAACATTTATGTCATTCACAGCTAATCCATGGCTGGTCAATATACATAAACTTTTTTTTTTTTGNGCAGTGGAGTATTTTCAGCCACTTGAAATTCAAAAACCCCTAAACGGTGGCATACCGCATCCCTAAAATCCTGAAGTCCCTGCTGGCTTGAAGTTAGAGGAGAAAATCGCCGCAAGCTGCGCGCATCCCAAGTTTCGCACCGCACCGCCGTTCGTCTAACGAGTACCGAGGCTCAGGCGACGGCCAGGTCCGCCCCACCAAAACCCACCGGCGCTGCCGCTCCCCGCAGGTGAGAGCGGCGGAACAAACACGCCTCGACAGGCGGGCGAGGCTACCCCGCCGCCGGCCCCTCTTCGCCCGCCACCCTGGAACGAGCNTATTCCCCTACCCTTTTTTGCAGCATCTTGTTGGAGCTGACAACTACATTGCATGCATCTCCTTAGCCATTTGTGCCTGTCAAAAACAGTGACAGCAAGGATAGGAAAAGAGATAATCCATGAATTTTATGCAATCATGGAGGAAAAAAATAAAACCAAATTGCTACCAAGCGCCTTATATTTCAGAGATTTCTCAGAAATAAAACCACAAACTATCACAAGTTTGAATTGTTAATTGTGTTAAACATTTAGACTTTAGTTGCTTATTTTTCATGCTTGTGTAATTGATTTTTCAAGTAACAAGGCAGTTTGGGTACTGCTTTCTCAGGCAAAACTATAGTTCATTTTGGTGTCTGGAAGCATCTTTATGTTTGGCATTTCATAACATATATCCAAAGTTGGTCTTTGTTGTATGTCATATGGAAGTACTCAAACTTGTCCAGTAAGTGTTTTATTTTTATTTTGATTAAAGAAGCTCAGCTGCAGTCTGGTTAGTAGATGGAGTCTGAAAGTTTTGATCTACCTCTTAAATATATATACTTTTTTGTAAAGTTATGGACTCTCTGAGATATCCTTCCCAAAACTAAGCCTCAGTAAAATTTTACTAAAATGTTATTAATAAAGGTCACTATCTCAGTCACAGCAGCAAATCAGATCACACACTAAACAAACAGAAAACATTTTGGCCATTTAAAATACATGTTATCTTCAGTCTTTCCAAGGTGATTCGGAAAGCATGTAAAATTAAAGGCAATTTAATATTATTTTATGGCAACATAGCAAATTCTTTGTCAGAGAAAGTTAAAATATGACCCAGGGATGTCTTTTTCAGTTACCAGTTTTTATGAAGTCAAGTATCTTTGGTGAAGTAAGGGTAGATTTTGTCCAAAATCAAGTTATACCATTTTAAATGCAATAAAAATATAAGTATTGAATATATTACTCTGAAAAGAACATTTTTCAAAATCCCTTCTCCATGTGATTTTTTTTTTCTTAGAGAGAGACATTTTATAATAGAAAAAATACTCAGTATGTAGGAAGCTTCATATTTCTTATAAGATGTATTTTGACATAATCTATTGCAGTGCTAAAATGAAAGGAATGTAGAGCAAACCTATTTTCAACTTAAATTTGATGCATACTGTTTGAAGAGAATAGACAAAAATGTGATCTTTTTTTCATCAACGGTGGCAAACTAGGGATGGAATAAGAACATTGTTTGTGAGCAAAACTATTTGAACTCCAGCATCAGTATGTCTTCATCTTAATTGTTAATTGGTCTGATACAGGAGCAAATGGCAAGGAGCAAAAAGAATAAAACAATTACTTCCTATGTAGTCTAGGTCCCCCAAAACCCAAAGTGGACAAAGTCAGGTCATTACTGGGGCTGTCATTTTTGAGTGTTACGGAGAAGCTCAGCAGAGAATCGGGCACACGGAAATGAAGAGAGCATACTCTGGAGAGAACAAAATCACATGCATAAACACATGCTTGCACCTTGGCCCCTTATACATGAATGGATTGGTTTTATTGTTCTCATGAGGTTGTAAATGTTCGTCATGTAAACAGGTGGTGAAGACTGAGTGGAAATAACAGAAGATGAGCAAAAGCAATGGAATCGGTATTCTTTTAGATCTGGAGCAATGCCAGGATCAAAGAGTAAATGTTAATCACTCGGTCTGATTTACCAGAAAAGAGTTACTAGAAAGATTAAAGGATTGCACCAATTACAAAACCTGAGAAGTTTCTCCTCCCTGCTGAACACTGTCTCTCCTCTCACATAGTCCAAAATCCACCCAGCATTACTCTGCAAGGATGTTAAATAAAAAAGAAACCAAAGCAAACCCCATTCAGTCTTTCTTAGGAAGGAATAATGCTAGCGAAAACTTCACTCCTAATTTCATATTTAACTTGTAAGCCTTTTAATACTGTCAGGTGGTGTAATGTATGTCCCACTTTTAAATTTTCCTTACTTTACCAGATAACTATATACCATCACATTATAAACAAAAGAATCACATCCCCACACTGATCGTAATGATCTTAGGAGGATGTACAAAAAGCTCTGTATTTCAATCAAGGGAAAGACATCATTAGTGGTGTGATCAGTTCTCATATCAGAGATGGCAAAGCCAAGAGGGCCTGGGTGCCCAGACAACTAGTTGCCTTATCTTCTACAAATTTAACCAACCAGGTAACAGGGTAACAGTTGGTCAGATCAGCAGAGCAGATGATGGTCTCTTGAAGGCGATTATATAACATCAATCTTGCCTGAATTTTCACTTTTGTTTGACAGTTGATCAAGACCTCTTTTGAGACAGTATTTACTGTGAACACATGACAAAGGCTTATATACATTAGAAGAGCTGATATAGAGCCAGTTGGGAAGGAATGAAGAAAAAGTTATCTTTTCTCACTTGATTAACTGGGAATGCAGTCGTGTTTCAAAGATGTGAAGGATTATTTACTCAAAATGTTCCCATGCATGAAAGGATTCTTGCTGGATATTTGGTACTAGTTTTCCTCATTATTGTGTTACTGAGTTTTTTCATAATCGTAAAAATCTATGTGCAGAAAGAGCTATGGCATTACTTTGATTTGATAGGTGTCATAAGATACTCAATTTTATCCAGGTGTCTTAATTACTGAGTTGTCAAATTCCATTCAGAGCCCAAGGAAAATAGTGCCAGGCAGATGAGTAAAAGCAGAGTGTCACCAATGATCAAAAGTGTGTGTGGTGGTGACTGATTTACTGTTGATCACTGTAAACCTGAGCATGAGATAGGTATCAACTAGCAATATATCTAAGTAGGAAGGTCCTCTGTGCCATATCTCATAGAATTTCCATCCCAAAGGGGGTCAATCTCTGTATCCCTGAAGATTTTTGTGGAAGCATGTAACATTAAAAGTACCGTAACCATCATTACAAAATATTTCCAAAATTAAAAAGCAATTTTTCATGCAGAACTTCTCTCACTAATGCTGAATATATACCTTACATATACAAAGCTAAGAGAAAGAAACAGACTTTGGGCATTTCATTCTAAAGTTCTGAGAAAAGGAAAAAACAAGAGAGGATTTTCATTAGAAACAAAATGTAAGACTTGTGGCAGAGAGCAAGAGTGCAAAATGCACCATAATATTGTTTTTTTCTTACCTGAGTAAGTTATCCTTTGAGATGTGGCAGAATGTCTACTTACAAAATTCTTTGAAACGGTCTAAAGCACTTAATCCATGACAAAAATCTAGAACAAAAAGACAGCCTAAAACCTAACCATGCTGTTAGCTTAAGAAAAGAAGTATCAATTAAATCATTACTCTATCACCTACACTACACATGGACATCAGTCTTTAAAACTGTCTGGTATTTGAAAAGTGATGCAACTCAGGGGTGCCTAAACCAAGGTAAAATTTCAAATCAGCTCTCTTTGAACTTGAAGGTATTTTTCCTGTGGATTTCAGAGAGGGTTGTATTATAATATATTAATAAAATATTTATAGAAGAATAAAACCTCTAAATAGAAAAAAAAATCTGTTTGTAGCCTTTGATTTTAGGGCTTCAGATGAAACATTAGGAAGGAGATCGGGCTCTAGAAGAATCTCTAGTCCCTTGACATAAATACTTACAGTATTATCGACAGGTAAATTGGAAACTAAAATCTATACTAAAAGCTTTTTATTAAAATAGCTTAGACAAGGCTTCACAGAAGCCTAGGATTATTTAAGGCCTTTAATCAAGGCCAAATCAATATTTTATATGCATGTGTCATAATCCAGACTTTCCTCTATTTTTGTTTGCTGCTTTTTCATTTGTAGCACTTCATTCTGATTTAGGCAAGATGGCATGTAGATTCACATGCATTTAAGGATGAGTTTTACTTATTGACATTAGATACATCTCACTAAGACTGTGATTTATATCTCTAAGACAATTTAAGTGATGCATGCATTTAATATGCATGCTAAAAAACCCGGGATTATTTTCCACGTAATGTAAAACTGAAAAGTTACAAAAGAGAAGAAATTTGATGATACTGATAGGCTAGAGGAAGACTATAAAAGCTGAAGACAATACAGGGTTAATATTAAAACAAAGAACCTCATACTGGAAAAGAAAGCTATGTTATACAATATGTACTTGTTATCTGTAGGAGAATAAACATCCAATTACAACTGCACTGGATCTGAAAGTCTGGAGTTTAATTTTCTACATTATTTTTGTTCTGAAGAAATGAACTCTCTTGTCACTGTCAGCTGTACCATCATTTTTAAACACACTTGTCTCCTTCATGGGATGTTAATACTACCAAAATCATAACACATTTATTTCTTAGTTATTTTTCATAGAAAAAACCCTGTGTTTTTTACAGGTAATTCAAAACTGTAAATATTTTTAAATCTGTCCCCTGTCCTGGAATATAGATCCCTGGAAAGCAGAAAGTGCCATTAATCTCTTACAGTAGCCGTTCCATCTGAGACTAAGAATCCTCAGTAAAGTCCAGAAAATTAATTTAAATTTTTAGGTAGAGCAATAGGAGTAAGCATCATTTTGGAATTTGAGATTGATGGTTGTCAGATTCTGGTGCAGAGTGTTTCAAAGCTGGCTTAAACAGGTACCTTCAAGCAAGGAGAACAGAATACCACCTATTAATTGAAAACAAATCGCTGAGTTAGCATCTGCAAATAAACTTTGAACAGGCTTGTTCAGGTATTTGAATTAACTTCCATGTTTTCCTCTAAGCCTCTTAGGTACTCTTCTTGAATTACAGGAGTGAGAAATGAACTATAGAATTATATCTTAGTTGACAATTGATATTTGTGATTTATGAACACATTCATAAGTTTTAAGTGCTTTCACCAGACACGAGTTCACACATTTCCATAGCTACCAGACCATGAGACCTTCCTGTTTTCTGCCAAACATTTCAAACTCAGACTTTTTTTTTCCATTTTCTTGCTAAATATCTCACATCTTATTACTGTGTTTGTCCTTTCATAGCAATCCTTCTTTTTTATGCTTTAGAATGAGAAACAGCTCAGGCTGTAGACAGCTTGTAAATGAACTTTGATGTTGCAGGTAAATTTCAACACTTATCTGATAGGTAATAATGCATTATATAAAGTAACAGCTGGAAGGAGCTTGTACAATCTGGAAAACGCTAAAACATGTCCAAAAATCCACCTGTGACTGATACCACACTGAACTCTCTCAAGTAAATGTATTGTCTGTTACCAACTGAACTGTGGTCTTTCATTCCCATACCTTCAGCAGTCCCATAGATTTGACTTTGCTTTGAGGGTTAACTAGATAACCTTTAAAGGTTCCTTCCAACCCCAATTATTCTATGGTTACAGACAAGGTGACCCCTTGGTCAGTGCTGTCTCTCTGCCACAAGCTGAGGTTAAAAACTGGCTTTCCCTTACCGGATGTGGTTAGCATTGCTCTTAAAGTACTGTTTGTGACTATGATCTTCAGATGCTTTTAGTGAAAGCAGAATGAAAGGTTAAAGGAGTAAACATTTCCCAGAATTTAAGCCAAATATGGGATATGGGATAGTCCCTCTCTATTTCTTAAAATTAACCTGAAACTAGTCAGGCAAAAAGCCCAGCTGAGCTTTCAAAAGAAAGGCCATAGAGAGTGCAGTTTATGTTTATATTTAATTACGTGGAGTAAAATAGGGAGTTTATATATAATTACATGGATTCCAGTACCTGGAAGTTGAAAAATGGCTACTGATGAAACAGCATTTTAATACTGTGATAAAAACTCCTTCAAGATCAGCCCTAAATCTACTTAGAACTCCTATATTCCCCTAGTGACTATTTAATATTCAGCACATCTCAAAATGGACCTTAAGCATCCCTTTGAAAGTAATAACTGCTCTAATTTGTTATGGTTGATATTATTATATTACTCTCAATAAAAGTCATGGGTGCTTACCCATTGAATAAAGAGCAAACCATTCACAGAACTATACTGATGCAACACATTGCTGGGCAAAAGACAACAGGTATTTGCTCTTCTAAGTGCTGGACCCTGTAGCCACCCTTCATATAAGGACATGAAAGGAGAAAACTTGACTTTGTTTAACTTGGATTTGGACAATAGCATTAGTAATGACTGATCAGTCATTAGCCTTCAGTAATTATAAGGTATTTCTCCAACCACTTGTTTCTTGATAGTTGATATCTGTCAAATAAATTTATTTTTGCATGCTATTACTTCCTGATAGCAGCTCAGAAACTGATCCTCACAGCTGAGTAACAAACACCCTTGCCCACTCCCACACATGCAGGTGGAGTGAATTTCTGGTATTCATTTCTTATTTGGATACCTACCTCTAGGTAGGCCATCCTATCGTTGTCAATAAACAAGGAAGAAAACATCATATTTAATCTACAAAAGGAAAGATAGTCTCAATTACAAAACTGGGAGTAAAGTCACTGATGAAAACATCAAAACAGTTAAATACCCATCTGCTTTCAGTCTCCATTCCTGTCTGTCACTTTTAAGGCTTTTCTTAGCTGTGGAAACAAAACAAACAATTCAGCACTGTTTTCCTTCCTTTCTTCCCCACCTAAAAATCAGGATTGCTTTAAAAATTATTGTCACCATCTTAACTCAGCATTAGTTGCATTTTCCCTTTTCTCACACTACTCTGTAAATACAAATGTTTTTATAAGAATTGTGCATACTCTGTCAACTGCGCATACTTCTTAGCAGTCTCAAAGTCAATATGAAATTTTCATAGAGATAACACAAGAAATACACAAAGATGACTGAAATTTGGTATTTAAATGGTTTTTCTAAATTGCTTTTTTGCTACTTGAATATTGTCTTCCCATTTCCCAAAATAAATGCTAAATTGTTTTCCTTACTTAAATATATTGTCATTATTCTCTTTTCTGGAGCGGAGCTGTCCCACTTCCTACTTTGCACTGACTGCTGTGTTTCCTCTCCTGTAATTTTTGGATGGGATGAACAGTTGTGTGGCTTTAGGTTAGTCTTTGCTTTTCTTCCCACTTTGACAGTTCAGGTTTTTGTAACAGGAGGGAACAACCCAGGAGTGTCCCCACTAGTTGAGATGGATGCAACATGCAACTGCCATCCTGAAGACATAATATTTTTATTTACTGCTGAATATTTCCTAATTTTTATCTCTACTCTTTAAAAATGTCAACTCTGAAGCTAGTCTTACTACTAAATAAGGAAAGTGTGAATAAATATGTTCTCATATTTCCAGCAGTCTACAAATAAACATATACATTGCTGTTGCTGCATCTTGCATGAACCTGCAACTCCTTATGTCATGAAAACCCAACCAAGCTTTATTCATAACAATCCTCTTGAAGCTAAACATGTTGCTACATGGGCTTTTTACTATAATTGCTCATTTTACCTTAATATTTCTTATGTACCCACTACAGATGAAGAACTCTGATGCTCTTCCCATATTCTTACTCCTTCCATGCATCATCTAGAACCTCCTACTCCATTTACCATAAGCTTTCTAGTCAGAGTAAACCTTTCCACTTCCTTGTAAGCAGAGTCATCCTTCCCTACTGAAAAGTTATTCTTCCAAAAGTAATTTTTCATGCTGTGTCTAGGAGAACATGAAGAACCCTAGCTAATCTTCCTAAACTTAGGATTTTTGTCCCTTTTGTATTGTAAGCTCCTTAGGTCACCCTGAAGGAAGACATCAATTCAGAGACTTTCAGCTTTTGACCTTAAGAATGGCAAAGCTTTTGATATTCAGGAAAAAATACAATACCTACATGGCAAGTATTTTTACATTACTTATGTGACCAATATTAGCAATACAAAGCAATACTGTCCCCAGAAAAACCTCCGACCGTCCCACTGCAGTCTTTCTTCTCTAGCTTAATGAAGCTAAAGAACATCTGTTACGGCAAAACAATCACATTCCTCAATGTCAGAAGATAAAATTAACTTCCCTAAACATGTATTTTGTTAATATTTGGTCTTAGAGTATTTTTCTCTGATTATTTCTCTCTCTGCTTGTCTCTAACTTAAAGTAATTCTGAATCATTCCTTTTGTGTCAATGGCTTTTATATGTTTTTTTCTTTTGTTCATTTAATATCATTTGAGAAGAGTTCTGTATCTTATCCCTTTAGTTTGCTGCTGTTCACTTTACATGATCACAAATTGCTTTATTCTTACTTATTTTACTCTCTATTCTTCTATTAGATATCATTAAGTATTGACCATTCTTTTGGTAGTCCTTTCTGATAACTTACTTGTTTTGGGTTCCAACCCCCTTATTTTGTGTTTGCACAACACAACACAATCCAAATTCTAAGCATCCGACAGTGCATAGAGCTAATCTCTGGGTGAAGATCGTAGCACCAAACTATCTATGTCACCCATAGTCAAATTACAAGAAATAGCAGAAATGAGATAACTGTAACTCAGTATCTATTTATTCCAGAGACATACACCCACTTCTCAATTTGCTATGTAATACCAGAAAGTGCTCAACATTATGACCAAGTTAAAACAGTAGAAGGGTGAGTTGGAACTTCTTCTGTGCAAGTGTTGCAATGGAAAAGCTCAACTGGTTCTGAAGTTAAACTTGTCGGCTCACTTCCTCAGTTTTACAAGTATCATTGCTTTTGTTCCAAAACAATTTCCTTTTGATTTGTAGCCTCAAGTAGCTTCTGGACAATCACACCTTCTTGTTGTCTCTGGTCATGCATGAAACATGATGAATGCTACCAGTTTCCATTTCTTATATGTCTGAAGAGCACAAGATGGAGGCCTCTTTTATTAAAAATACAACAGAAGAGAACTGCAACTGCTTGACAACCAGCATACCAAAAAGTAAGCATACAGCACAGATTAAATATGCTGCTGTAAGATGAACGCCAACTTCGTGGTTATAGCAAACATCTGCCTTTAATCTATATTGCTCATTAGCTACAAGTATTGCGTGCTCGGAATTAGTTATAGTAAATAATGCTAAATGGATACCACATGGATGCTGTTTTCCTCTATTAATGTGAGAGCTGAGAGGAAAGAAAACAAAGTGAAACTCCCCCAGTAAAGGCTGCTTGGCTATAATTTATGCACAAAGGGTCAAAGAAAATCATGTGATTCCTATGATAATTTCTGATTGCAAAAACATTTTAAAGGATTATGCTCTTCACCCTTAAACACTTACTCCCTCACCTTTAATTATGTTGAGCTGTTTGTGTGTTTATATACAATTTTTCTGTGTTAAAGAGAAAAATCTATAAATACAGGTTTTGTGGGTTTTTTTTCCACTTATCTATTTGCGAGCAGGGTTTTAAGAATGACTGATGAAGACAACTAAAGAGAACAAACTGCAACTGGGAGAGACTGAGGGAGAGGCAGCAAAACAGACTAAGATTGCAGGAGTAGCTGAAATCAACCATACGTTAGCAATAATGTTAGGCTGGAATCACATTCTACAGTGTGATATTATTTACTTCTTTCATAAAAAGGAAATTACTCCAGTTTTGGCATTATCCTTGGTCTGATACCACTCTGGTTGACAGATGCCTAAAGAATGAAGAATTGGCTTCTTTAGATGAAATGCAATGTAAATGAACAGTTTTCTCAGTATTAGTTTCCGTGTCAATGATGTAAATTGTTCTATTCAAACGAGTGGGACTTGGAAGATTTATAGGTTTAGAATCGTAAGTTAAGATATGAAGAGTTCATTTCTGCCTTTGTTCTTTTCAGCCAAAAGCCTCTTCTAATTATTAATATGACATTTTGGAGGATTGAATTAGTTTCTGAGTCCTTAGAATGACCATGTATGCCCCCAGTTAGTTATGTTTATTTTAGAAAACTTGTAGCATACAAATTTTACTTTCAAAGTAAATTTTGAATTCTTTCTAAACTAAAAAAATCCAGGAAGCACTTATTGTTATTTCAAAAAAACTATTCAGCATCTCCAACGAGATAAATTTCCAAATAAAAATTTGAAACTTAAGTCTTTAACTACTTTCTCAGATCAAATATGCATCAGCAGAAGAATTGCAAGCATTTTAGGTATATAATTTATATAGAGATACAGCAAGAGTTAACTAAGGAGATTAACTCAAGAATTAACTCATGTAGGTATTTGAAAACTAATCACTCTGAATTTAAAAAAAAAAAAAAAAAAAAAAAAAGAGAAGAACAAAACTGTGCAAAATACATCAAGATCTGGGGAGGTAATAAGTAAAAAGCAACAAAAGTTAAAACAGCAGAATGTTTTGGGTTGGAAAGGACCTTTACAGATCATCTAGCCCAACCTCCCTGCCGTGAGCAGGGACATTTTCAACCAAATCGTTGCTCTTGGTAAAATAGGAGGAAAAGTAAATTAACATCCTTTGCTTTCTTGTTGTGTTCTGTTGCACTTTTATAGTCTGGAATCTGTTTATGCTGTGTATCAGCAAATAGGATAAAGGAAGCCTCTTGCCTTTATTGACAGCTGATGAGGATAAAAATGAAAGCAAAGGACTAAAACAATGCAGCCAGTGATAAATAGAGTCTAGCAACTTCACATACGCACAAGCTTAGGTTGGATAGAAAGGAATTCTTATCAAAGTATGTCTATAGAAAAACAGAGTAGAGAGGATTGTGATAAAAGGAAAACAGTAGGAAAAGGAAGAGAAAATAATGACAACTGGAGTAACATGATCCAAAGATGGGAGGAGACAATAAAATGAACTGGATTTACAAGCTGTGGGACATACCTTGCTTATGGTTTATGCATTGACTGCTTACGGTTTATGCATTGACTGCTTACTGTCAGAGGTTATTAAAGGAAAGGTCTCAACTTCAGCAACAAAATGAATTGATATTTCCCTCCCTGACAGTCACCTCAATAAAAAAAAAAAAAAAAAAAAGTATTTGAGATAAGAACATTAACCTACCTTGACAGTTTTCCTTGCATTAATCTTGCTTTTTTTATGCTGTACTGAAACATAGTTTGTTATTGTAAGCTAGGTTCTGGAATCAGAGACTGAAAAGACCCAAAAGATCACTCAGCATGTAGCCTGCTATTTCATTATTGTTTCCCACAGTTGTTTCTCATACTTTATCTAGTCCGAGTTGTTGAAATTGTGACTTTAAAAAAAAAATAAAAGGAGAGCAAGAGAGAAGAAACATTACAGGTATGATTTTCACAAGAAAAAAAATGTAGTACTATATATGAAGCTAGATCTTCTGGCATGTGCTTTGATATGAGAGTTTATCAGTACGCATCACGTATCACTGCATTTATCTCTTCATCGTGAGTCCTGTGCTGCACAATGTCAAAGAATGTTGTTGTTAAAAGTTTCTGCATTCAAAAAATGTATTCATAAAGGCATGGCTGTTTTTGCCATCTTATTACAGTTTCATTGTTTTAGAGATATCTTCAGTGTCAATACAATTGGGAGTGTTCTTCTGCACATTTATTAAAAAGGAAGGATGCTGGATTAATGTCATCTTACTGAAATCAACAGCAGATGGATTTTCTGTTCCAGTTATAATGCCTAAAGACTGTGTGTGTTCAGCATATGAGCAGCAGAACAGAGAGGTTCTCTTGCCTGTTTATTTTTCTTACATGGCGAAGAAAAAAGCATTGTAAAAATAATAATAGGGAAAAAGGGAACATGAGAAACGGAGTGGCTTTAGGGATTCAAGTTTGAAGAAAGTTAACATCAACAGCAGTCAAAAATACTGCTTAGGTCTGTGCATTCGCTTCCAAAAGAAACTTTT
>VWZK01010792.1:54204-113650 GCA_013396935.1 Baryphthengus martii
ACTTTTAACATTTAACCGGAGCACAGCAAAACAGACACAAGGTGCACAGAATCACAAGTTTAAACAGCTGTTTTTAGAAATAGGAGATTTACTTCGCTGCAAAAATATTTTTGTTAGGAAAAAAAAGTAAAAATTCCAGAATAAAGACAAGTCAGCAGTTTAAGTTACAGGTTCTTTAATGTTCTTGGTTAGAAAACATTAATAAAAACATCTAGAAAGAAATAACTAGCCTGTATTGATCTCTGTGGATGGATATCACCTTTTCAAGCTAACTTATTGTATCAAACAATAACAGTTTTTCAGCCAACACTTTTGAAGGAACATCTGATATGAACAGAAGTGGGAGCATTCTGCTAAAAAAACACAAAAACCTTAGACTTCTTTTAGAAACATGTCTAAAAAAAATATGTATGCCCTCCTTGACGTGTAGTGTGTACATTTAGAAAAAAAAAAAAAGATAGAATTCTCTAAATTACTTTATCAAGCTTGCATTAAAACAGAAGTAGCAAGATATTTGATAATCTTCTGTGCAAGAATACTTCCGATCAGAAAAAAATAAATGGTAAGAGGGAATAATTTTTCTCTTTTATAAATTTATAGCACATAAAAATTCATGGGAAAGGAAGAAGTAACAGAACTATTTGGTAGAAAAAAAATCCAGCTTTCATGTATTTAAAATTATTTGAAATATTTGAAAGTTGATAGACTCAGTTGCAGTGGGTTTTTAATTGAACTTGCTGTGTAATACTAATTACTTCTAAGAGTTAGAAAAGTTAACTGCTTTAGGAAGCTGAACTTTAAGACCAAATCTTATTTAAGAGTACAGGTAATGGTGAAGTGACTAGTAGTGTTCTACCATATTATCTTAGAATTTCTTGCTAACTAGGATAAAATGTATTTCAAACATGTATTCCTATTATAACTCTGCATTTGGTTTTGTGTCCTGAAAAACACTTTAGATAATGAGGCTGTGATTCAGATCAATGTTCAATTGTGGAGTAATAGAGCGAGCAAGAGAAGAATCCTTAGGACACTAAAATGTGAGCACACTGTGGAGTAAAGGTCTTTGGATCTTCAGTTGAATGTCATGAAGGCACTATAGATTAGATAAGAATACGCTAGAAATATCTGGCAATTCTCTGAACATGTGTATGACTCCCAAATGCAACTTGGTCTGTACCTTCTTGCATTTGATTTAGGTCTACAACTAAAAAAAAATGCAATGAGATTCCTAAGAATTTTTAAAAACAGGTCATTTGTGGAATAACATTGCAAATTTTACCTTTTTATAAAACCAGGTGATCAATATATGCTAATAGAAAAGTTTATCTTGGCATTTAAAAAACAATCAACTAAACATTCAGAAAATTGTGTGCATTATTCACAGTTCAAATACTACAAGATTAAGTTACTGCAAAAGGGCTTTGACCCTTAATTTTGTTGGCAGCAGCACTGAATCCTAAAATTAATGTTTCTATAAAATGACACTAATTGAAATTTAGTCCTCATTCCGGATGTGTTTGCAGACTGGAAGCAAAACAACTGTCTCCTTACTGGTCCTATGAGTTAGAGAGTATTAACAACACTATTCAAAAAAGCATTTAAGAGCTGACTGAAATTAAACTTGAATAAAGAAGAAAATCAGAAAGTTTTGTGTGTGAACTCTTTGCACAGAGGTTCAATCATTTTCTAATCAAATTTTTTTGTGTGAAAAAAATTCTAAAGAAATATTAATACTGTATTGTACAACTCAGCTAATCATTTGGTTATATTCTATGACTAAATATTCTGTAGCTTTAAAATACACCTTTCTTTTTATTTGATTATATTTGAGTGTCCTGACTATTAAAATAGGTACAATAGGTTGTTTTTCCTATGTTACAAAATGGAAGACAGGTAAAAACTTGCTTTAAGGTGCCCTAGGGAAAAAATACCTGCAGAAAAAAAAAAATATCTCCTCTGCAGCTTGGCAACAGGAGAAAGCCAGTGCACTTAGTGGTATTAGAAACTACTGCTTCACCTCAGAGTGCAAAGCATCAGAAGATACATCAGGAGGTTCAAAGCACAGATGAGGTCCTTTTCACTACAAGTTTGCAGAATAGACTGGTTATTATTCCTTGAAAGCCAACCTCACTGTGTATAAACTGTAATTTGAATGATATTTTCACCACTGTAGCACTGACGCAAGTAACACTTAATTTCAACACAGACATGTGCTTCAAATTTGCATGCAAAATACATTTACTATTAATAATTTCTTAAAGTAATGTCTTTCTATTTTCCCTATGTTTTATGCAAATAGAAGGGTCTGTGTTAATTTTTGATCATTGTTGTGCAGACTGCAAAATATGTCTTAATACTTTATCATTTGAATGATTCCCTTCCGAGTATCCCAGCCTTAAAACAATTTCTTTCTTGTACTGCTAACATTATGTTCCCCAGTTGCAGTGTTAGCACAGTATCCAAAAATCAAGAAACGGGGAATGAGTGAGAAATTTTGTGCATTCCAATACACAATGTTAAAAGATCGAATGTATTTCTTAAATGCAGAATTGCAGACTATTTTTACAATGCAAAAATATATCCCACATTAATCTTACTGTGATGATGCCTGGTTAGTGTGATAATTTCTAATCATTTCTTAGACTAATAACTGCCTATCAAAGAAGTGGACTCCAAGAAGCTGGAGTCCCATTGCAAGTTACTTTGAAAATGCACACAACAAATGTTACCAGGATCTAAAATACTGACTACTCGCTTATCTGAACTCCTTTCCTAGCCTAAGTATCTTAAGTCTCCAACTGTTGTTACAGCACTTCTGCTTCTACTATAGGAAGCCCTCAGAGAAACTAAGAATTCTCAAGAAGCAGTTCAGCAGGATGATGGAGTGGTACAAAGACCAGAAGATAAGCAAATTGGGTTATCTTCTCAGTGAACTTGCCTGCAGATACACTTCATAGCCTTTTCTGACCTGTTTGATGAGCCTTTACCAGGGAAGATTCAGATTCCGTATCATGTTAGGAATCTACTGAAAGCATGAAGAATGAGAGTTGCTCTGGATAATCGCTTACTTTCTGTCTGGGGAAGATAATAGAAGCAACCAGTCTGTGCACTGTCAATGAAATGAAAATCCTGCATACAAAATGTGTCATTAGCTTGATTAATACAAAGAAACAAAACTCCTTCATCTGTTTATTGTAGGAGTTACCATCTCCCATCTGCTAATGAAATTGTGTACAGGTTTTTTACCTGTCTCTGGGAGTTGGCAGAACACTTTCATTACAACTTCACAGCAGAAGTAGCAAGCCTTTTTTAAGGTAATTACTGAGCTACTGTTGCACCTTGCTGTGAATTAACCTCATTAGTCCCTCAAGGGTAGTCTTAGTAGGCACGTGACACCAAAACATGAGAGTCCCTGTGCCTTTCCTAAAGTTATCTTGTCTCATATCTAATCTGATGATAGTTAAATAAAAACCTATCAATTAGGCATGATACAACAATAAGTAACTGATTTCCAGATAATGTAATTTTTCTACGTCAATAAGTTCGTAATGGGAAAAAAAATAGTCTTTTACCTACTTACAAACTGGAGAAGAGACTAGATATGGTAGTTCAACATGCAGACTGTTTCTACTCATTTAGCAAATGAAAAAAGACAACTTATCTATTGATGCATATTGTTCTGTCATGCAGTAATGTAAATTACGTTTGTCATTCATGGTTGGAAGTGTTGTTTGTAATATTGCATCTCATCACAAACAAGATTTGGAGCCAGTAAAAGACTTCTTTCCTCAGATATTTTGCAACAAGTATTAGACTTGTTCAAATCTCTGTATCCCAGTAAAAAGGAGAAAGCCTAAGTTCAATAGCAGGGGAAAAAGCAAACAAGAAACAGCCTCTGCTTTGAAGGATATTTCTGGAAAAGACAACGCAATGTATTGTCTTATATATTTTCTTAATTAATTCGAAGGAAAATAGTCGTGCCTCTGTACTCTATAATATTCTCTGATACATCAAGTTGTGGTTTGGATTTTTTTTTTTCCCTGCTGCTTGTCATATGTTGTTGTACTGGACTCTGAAAAGTAATGGGTGCTGTATAGCAGAGATGGAATAGCTCTGCTTCAGTGCAAAACTGAACTAAATCCAGACAAGTCTTTCTGAGTATGGGCATGATTCCTGTTCAGATTTCTGAAATTGGTTCTGTATAACTTGAAACAAAGAGATGGGATTCATTTTTTTTTTAGGTCTTTAAATGAGCAATGTGAACTAGCTGGGAGAGATGCCAACATACTTTTTCTTTAAACCTGAAACAAACCAACCTCATACCCCTTCCTGCTCTTCACTTTATTTTCTTGACAGCTATAATCCTTAGGAAGAGCCCAGGGGGAAAATACTAAGGGAATTTGAGAAGATTGATCAAACTGTCATTGTGTTAGTTCCAAAAGGAATACTGAGATTTTTCAGAATATCAGAGTACATCAAGATACCGTGTAAACAACAGCCAGATCATGAGTATCTAATGGACTGGAGGGAAGGAAAAAAGTACAACTAACTATAGAGAGAAGTATGTATCTTTCCTAGGGCAGATTTCTTACAGAGTCACTTTTCCTTTTGTCTTTCTCTCTCAAAAAAAATCATGCATATGGTATGAAGAAATAAAGGACAGCTGTCTTTGATAATTCTTCTGTGGAAGGAAATGACAGACTTTCAATAAGAAAACAGATCTGCTAACTACATGATAATGGATTCAGAAATGTCTAAATTCACCTTAGCCAAAGTTTTGCAGACAATGAATTATGCTAGTTAATCCAGTCAAAACACAAGTATTGTCTAGTTGCATGCAGTCCTCTCAGGGCACTTTATTGCATGTTCTGGGTTTTTTTGGTTTTGGTTTTTTTTTTTGAGGGGAGGAGGAGTTGTATTTTTTTTTATTTGCTTTTTTTTAAAAAAAGAAAGTGGTTGAGTTGTGGGTATTTTTTGCAATTGGCATTGTCCTTCCTGAAGCAAAACTTCTCCTTTGAAGAGCTTATAAAAACCACATGGTCAAGGACGGTGGGTAGGGGGGAATGTACTTGTCATTTAACATCTTTTGTAGATTCTATCAGGGAGACTCTGATACCTACTGTAGTCAATCTTGAAAAGAAGGAAGAAAACAGACTGAAAGAGTTGCTTGCAGGAATGTGACCGGACATTTACATTGAGATGAAGTTATTGTGTTCTTTAAGCAAGACAGCTGTTTTTCACAAGTGTAATGTTTTGCTGAAAAGAAAGTACTCCTCAGTGCCAGCATGCCTCATTTAGTGTTTACGCTAGAGGAGCCTGATTATGTTCTTTTGCTTTTTGTACATTATCAGCCACTCACATTTCTGCTTTGGTCTAAGTTATTTGAATAGTGTAAGCCTTAACATGTGATACACCATATGAATATCATGTGCCATAATCTCAATGCATTTTCTTGTATTGTGGTTAAATTCACAGCTTTTCCTGTAGCTGAGTTTTATCCCATCTATCTCCTCAGACATTTGCTTTAGTGAAGCATATAACGCCTCAAAAGTATTTTAAGTTCTTGTCAAATTTGGTTAGAACTGGTCCAAGGCTCAAGTAAGAAGGAAAAAGATGGGAGAGTGGGAAAAAGGCAAAAGATGTCTACCCTAAAATATTTAATCCTACTGTGTCCTGATTTGGGTTAGAATAGAACAATTCTGTTCAGTGATACTACTTTTCAGCTAAGTTCTTCTAACTGCACTTTCCGAAGTTAGCAGCAGGCTTTTGCAGGCAGTGCCTGCTTCCAGCAGTGAGAACGCTCACTGTTTAGAGTTAGCACCAAGGATTGGTGTGCAGACCCAGGTCACTGCTAGACCTTGTGTACTGCCTTGGGGTGTGCAGAAAGTAAAAAGCTGCACCTGCAGGGAGGAGTGGACAGGACAGGTGGCCCTAGACTGACCAATGAGGTATTCCAGCCCATGTATGGCATATTCAGTATAAAGCTGAGGTATGACAAGGGCTGCTGGGGGCCCTTGCTTGGTTGCCCTTGGCTCAGGCGCTCTTGCTTGGATTCTTACTTTCTTCTTCAATGGCTGGAATCCAGAGAGGACTCTCTCTGTTCTGCCTCCAATCCCGATCTATGTGTTTCTGGCTCTAGTACCAGAATCCAGCTCCTGAACTCAGTTCCCATCTGCTGCTGGGCCCTGTCTGGGATTTTCCCAATGCCTATTCCACAGCATCGGTGGTGACTGTGATGTAATTGCCATTGGGAGGAGTTGGGTTTGATACTGGTTTTGTTTATATATTCCATTTTCATTATTATTATTGTTTTTGTTAAAGCTGTTCTAGTTTCCTTTTCTAATCAAGTCTCTCTCCCTTATTCCTTTTCGATTCCCCTTTGGGGAGGGGTTAACAGAGAGCATGTGTTAAAGTTCTAGCAGGCTGCCATGACCCTAAACCGTGAAACTATAAACATCTTAACTTTGTTCAGTTTGTAAACTATTTCACTTGCTTGTGAGAAATCATTCTTTTCAAAACAGTATGAAAAATAAGTTAGTAGTGGTATACCTTTTTCCTGGAATGATTAAAACTTTCCTTGGCTCAAATCCTGACATCAACATGATTAAATGAACCAAGTACTAAGAAGTTAGATAGGGAATAACTATTGATGACCCTCCTTTGCTCTATGACAACAGCTTTAATTGTACCAATTCAAACCAAGAGAAACTGTGACTCAACCAATTCCTATGACACTTCTGATAAAGACTCAACTGCTGAAGAACTCTTCCCCAGATCATTTCTAACCCAATTAGCCTGCCCCAGCTAATGCACCTTCCACCATGTGCTGGGTACTAAACAGTATTTAAGCACTCACCATTATTTCTTTTCCTCTGGGAGGCTCTGAACTATTCCCTCTATTTTTTTTACCTTTGTGATTGCTGGAAGGCAGGATTTTTCTCTCCCTAATTCATAAGAAGTGTTCTTATAAAGTGTCATGATCTCTGCTTAATAGCTTGGCTTTATGGCTGACTACCTGCTGTCATGTTGAAAAGAGCCTCTAGCTGTAGTTTATTCCTTCTCCTTTAAGAATCCAGATGATAAACATCACTTTCATGTTTGCTATTCTGAACTATTCCTTATCATCAGCTCTTTGTTATCACTGGCAAACTTCTTAAATGCTACAACAAAGTATCCATTAAGTCCATGAACACAGATACTTAAAAATATCTCTAGAAACTTGAAGTAATGCTGAATGTAGTTCTATAGTAATTTATTTCTAGTCTAGTAATTTAAACACTTTACAGGAGAAAGCAGTGATATTTTAAATTGATAAGTATACATTCTAGATACCAGGTAAGGCCTAATTGGGACTGACATTTTTATTTACACAGGGAGAAAGTCATATCCAGCTTTTATTGCCAAATAAATGCTTTCCAAATATTTTATAGTTGAGTATAAAAGGTCCAGAATGAATTCTCGAAACCAAACTTTTACCTTCATTTGTCAAGCTGTGATTGCAATTTGTGAGAATATATATCATAGGCCAGGGCTTTTATTGCTTTAGAAAACTGAAAAATCAACAAAGTTTAATTTTGTTATATGTGTTCTATATTCAGAAGAAGGAGTAATGGAAGAAACCAAATAATAGAAACTTGGAATCATTGTGGAGGTTGTTTTATGATGGTACTCTTACTCTTAAAATGAAAATACTACAGAAGTTTTAGTTGTAGAATGTTGTGCCCTTCTAAAATGTTGCAGAAATGAAAAGAATCTGCTAGAGAAATCTGAAAGACAGACTAACAATAAGAACCTGCTTTCACTCGGCCAGTGTGGATGGCAATCCTTTGTCCTCATACACTGATAGACTACAGAGATTCTGACCGATTCCAGAAGAAAGCGAACCATCTTTCCCTTTTGCAATACATCCTTACTCTAATGGACAGTAGGTGTTACAGAGGATAGTCACATTAAACTCATTTCTTGCTATCTCAAAATACGTTAAAAGAATTATTCATCAGTAACAAACAGAATGAGACAGATACTACAAAATCAAGGAAGTTGAAGAGGAAAGCTTCAGTCCTAAGAGTCTAAAGACCTTGCATTTAGACAGCAGAGTGACGTGTGAAAACTCAACATCTAAGGACTAGAACAACTTGTAAAGTAGTGAAACTTTATGACTCTTTTTTCCACCTTTTTTTATAGAAATGTTGTTCTTTAGACCTAAAACAGAATCTGCAAAAAATGTTTTCAACTGATGTTCAATTAATGGCTGTACTAGCTTGACTAGGAATAAACACTGTTGGGAACAAGACAAAACATGAGAAATATAAAGCACAGTATTTTTCAGCACTGCAATGTGAAGTGAAGTGTTTTTCACATACTAAAAGTACATCCAATTCACAAAGTATTAACTATTGTGCCCTCCTGCTCCATTGTTTTTCACCTGTGTATGCAGTTCATACATGGAAATAAAAAATAGCCCTTTCCTACATTTGTTTTGTTCCTACAAAAGTGAAAATACTTCTTTTTCTTTCTTAAAATATTACCATATTGTGTTTCAGGGTAAAAGTACAGGTTTTCAATTTTATCATTAACAGACTGTAGAATTCCCCTAAAACTGAGAAAAGAATTAGAACACTATTAATACTTTCATACAATGTTTAAAGCTATACAGTTTTAAACACAAAATATTAACTGCATAACTTCTCTGGCTTTGGACTGTAATTTATTTTTTAATAGCTTGCTACAAGGTTGAATTACAAGTATGTTCCAAAAGTACAATCCTTTTCTGCTTCAATTTGCTTTGTTGACTGCTACAGATCATTGCAAGAAAGCCAAGTAATGCAAAGGAATTTTTTTTTTCTGTTAAAAATAGCTTAAGAAAACATTTTTACATAAGTACCTTGTTCTTTTTTTTCGCCTTTTTCTAAGACATGCAAAGGACCATGCTCTAGTCGATGAAAGAAGGAAAATGCTGCAAACAGAAGTGTTTAAATAGCATTCTGAAAAACATATCATAAAGTCAAGGAAATTCAAATGGAAAACTTCAGATTCGTAAACCACAGCCCAAGAAAATGCAATACAAATATTTCAGTAGGCTTTATACAAGGACAGTGATCATCTCCAGAGATCCCCAAACTACAAGTTCGCATTACTAAATATAAGATGCTCCACTACATAGAGATAATTAGGAAGACATCTGTCCTGTGTAAATGATTTCTTGCTCTTCTGAGTTCAGTATAACATTCATGGCATTTTGTCTCATTACTTTTGTTCACATCAGATGAAATGGTCATCAGAATAACAGATATTTGTAACACACAACTACAGTAGAATAACTGAAGTTAACATTTCTTACACACCACAGCCTCAGACATTGTGAAGGCCAGGCTACATATACCTACTCGCCTCCTTAACTCAAAGCTTTATTAACTTTAGAATATCCCAGAAGTTACACATGCTGCTTTCTTTGAGTGTATTGCTTGGCTTTTATTCCTTGCATTTGGTTAATTTTACATAGCAGATATTGTGAAGAAAGAGCAAATAAATCAGATTAGCTTAAAAGAATAAGAGATAAACAGTATTTAGAACCTCTGCTGACAGGGAATCAAAGCCCAGTCCCCTCACGCATTTCTTATATACAGCTGCTCCTCCTGTACTTGTCTTTACAGTTGCTAATATCTTATTCAATAAGTTGACTTTGCCTTATTTAGAGCTATCCGGTCTTGGTCAGTTTAGTTACAGGGGCAACATGCTATGCTGGTTCAGACCATAGACTCCAGTGACCAGTTGGCTGTGGGAAAGGTATGCTTAGCACT
Organism: Baryphthengus martii; assembly: GCA_013396935.1. Taxonomy (NCBI): domain Eukaryota; kingdom Metazoa; phylum Chordata; class Aves; order Coraciiformes; family Momotidae; genus Baryphthengus; species Baryphthengus martii. The sequence continues at coordinate 64,008 of VWZK01010792.1, forward strand.
GTACCTCACGGTTCAAGGCCTTGGGTCCTCCAGAGCAGACGCATTACTGGCACAGGCCATGGTCCCCTGCCTGCACACAAAGCATCCTTTGGAAGGAAGCCTGACTCTTGCATTGGTGCAGGGTGAGTCAGGATTTAACCTTTGTGATAGCAGCAGCTGTGATTGAACTGTATCTGGCCAACCTTTTGAAATGGATCTGCCAAGATGGGCTGCTGTAACAACCTAATCAAGATCAGAGGGCTTTGAATATCTAAAAGGCTGAATTATACTTCTGTATACTATAATTAACTTGTTAAATAGAAAAACTATGGAAAATAGAATAGAAGTAAAAATTTTAACAAAGAACTCTTCTCTTGCCATTGTCTTTACAGTGCAGCTCCTTGCTTCCAGCCCTTGTTTCAATTAACTGGCTGAGCTGTAGCAAACTCCAAGTGCCCCTGGGTCTCTACTTGGTTCTTTCTGTTCTTTAAAGTCCTACCCAGCTGCTTATCCTCTGCATGAGGTACAGCTCCCAGCTCATAGCTACCACTCACCAGTTTAATCCTCCTTTCACTCTCTGCACACTTTTTCCCCAAACCTGCCTCAGGGCCTCTCCCGTACCACATTTTACCCCTCCTGCTTCAGTGTATATACCTGGCACAAAGCCAAGAGCACACGAAACTGTTTCTCATAACAATGTGAACACAACTGCTAGAGACATCAGGTTCTTGGGGAGAAGAGGGGTCCTGGAAGGAAGAGTATTGTTGCTACTGTCAGCATCGCACAAGTTATCAAGCATAGTAACTTCTTGCTTATAAAAGCTTTGAAAAGCAAATATGTGAGGTGTCATTTGGCAAAGAAATAGCAATGAAGTCTTAATCTACATTCATACTGTGATACCTGACTGAACTGAAAATGACATAGTAGAATCCAGCTAGGGATATGCCTGATGGGGACTAGGCAGTTCCTGAACTCCCTAACGCAGGCAGTCCTCAGGGGAACCAGAGAGGTGCTGCAGGCTCAAGGTAGAAAGATACAGGGCTTTCAGAATGAGTCACCCCACAAAATGTTGTATCAGTAAAACAGATTCTTTATCAATAATTACTGTATCAAGATACTTAATTTGTCACTCTGTCAAAGTACCTTTACACTATCTTTAACCAGGCCTTTCAATATCCTTTCAATTTTTGCATTTCTGAAAAGAAAAGAGTCCTATTAAGACCTTAAAATCAGAAGCAGATAAGCTTACTACACCAAGTTTGTCAAACAAAAGGCAGAATTAAAACAAAAGAAAACCTGTGTAAAAATGAATGTTGTTTTACTTTAACAAATCCTTTGAAAAAAACACCATTTCCTATAATTTGCCTGTTTTCATATGAAAGCAATACTTGAAGGCAGAAATGTAAACATTAAAGCATCAGTAATTGTCTAATGCATCATTTGACCAAAATTGTCCATTTTACTTATTTCCCATCTTAAAAGCTTCCTTCGTGTACAATTAAAGGCATCTTTGATCTGAGGCTTAGATTTCACAGTAAATAAAAAAACAACTTGTTGCAGTCTGTCAAGTTTGTTTGCAAACAGAAAATTAGTTTCCCTGCTCCACCTGTGAGGGAACAGGCATGGTATTCTTTTAGCTTTAGTAAACAGAAGAGTACAAGAAATAATTCTATGTTCTAATATGAGAGGCACCCAGATGTATCTCAAAATAGGAAGTTTTGGGACAAAACCACCCCTAGGCATCCTCTTGTTTTTAGTTAACACTCAAAAATACTTGGAGTTTCTAGAATAGTATGCCCTTTTCAGAGAAATTGGCTTGATCAAGTACCTGTGGAAATCAAGATAGTAATCACATATTTGAGGTCTGAGCTGGGGGAGTGAAATAAGTTTTCAGCTTTTTCTTCTTTCCTCAAGAGGCTATTAGATAAGAATTACATTTGTCAGTTATATTTCTTTGTTGTAACCGATCCTTCAATGAATGTAAGCTTTAATATGTATCAGATAAGACCATTTTAATTTTACCACTATAAACACTATAAGAAAACTTATTTAATATTGTGTAAAGGAAACATAAGTAGCCTTGAGTAACTGACTATGTCTCCCATCATGCCAGAAAAAGTTAGTTTAATCCTTAGAAGCAGGGCAAAACCTGCCTTTTTTAATCTGCTCATTCGCACATTCTCTCATGACTAATAGCTCACAACAAGCAACTGTAAGACCCCTCCTGCCTAAATTACATTAAACGTTATGGCAACTACTGTTATCTTTTTCTCATCCATGCTAAACTACTTTTCCACTCCTTCCACAAAATATGTAAAGCCTCTCTTTTATAGGCTTGACTTCCTGATGGAAAGCTGCTATCACCTCTGTTGTTACCACTGCATTTCACATAGGGAAAAGAACCTGCTGAAAAAAAGGCAAGTTTTACCATATAGCTTTTGGAATCTTTGGACATTTGGTCAATTCACACAGCCCCAAATACTGTACCCCATATACACTTAAAAAAACTTAACAAGGCTAAAGTACTGTTTATACAGAAGGGAGCATCAAGAGCAGGGGTGTTCCCTCAAGGAAAGCAACCTGGGAGCTGCAACAAAGGCCAGCAGCCTCAACCATATGGCATCACCCCCCCAGCACCAGCAATAGGCAAACACAACAGGCAGGTAAGAGCAGTAGGTCTTATTAATAGTCTGGTGACCAGCAGATGAGCCACAGGCCAGCCAGAGACACCACTCAGCCCACAGGGACAAAATTCAGTCAGGTCCTTGCCTGAGTTTATATGGAGTCCCTGTTTGGAGGCAGCCCCAGGTGAGGCTGCTCAAGGCAGTTATGGCTGATTAGTGCACTCTGGGCTTAGACATTATTTACCAAACCCCTTTTTTTTCTTTAAGGTGACACTCTGCATGACAGTATTTTGCTAGAAGTGATGCAGGTGGCTATCATACCAACTCCATACGTAACACCTCTGCTCTTGGCAGTCACTCATGGCTTATCAGATGTGGTTTGTGTTACAATGGTATATTTTTTCACTAAAAGCTGCTTTGTTATACAATCGTTCTTTAATTATATTTTGGGGACATGTTTGAGATGCTTCATCATTATGAATATCACGGTATTTTCAGCATATCAGTGCATATGTCTGTGGGTGAGTTAGAAAAGTACTCAAAAAAGTATTATTTTAAATTTACTGCTGCAGTGGCTTAGACTCCAGTGATTTCTTCCACACAAAATGCTACATTGATTCTCGCAAGAAAGGTTCTGTCACTGATGTTGTGCAAACATCATAGCAGTTAAAACACACAGAATCTTTAGTTTTCCTGCATTTTGAAAAACTTCATAATGATGGTTTGGGTTTGAGTTTATATTAAACAAAAGTTTAGCAGTGTCTCTCTTTGAAAATCAGAGGGTTTTTATTAAAACTGTTCCTTTCCTCACACTTTCTGCAGAGGAAGTTGGTCTGTTGGAATATACTCATTTCCTTCTGAGGAAATCACTTCTGTTATTGGAAAGCTGGCAGTTGATTATAAATTTTTTGAAAAAAAAAATCTCTTCCCATTTCATACAATACTCTCAAAAACTTATCAGTAGATTATAAATAATACTATATATATGGTCTTCCAAATACGATACCTTTATTGTTTTTGTAGCTATAAAATCTTGTTAGAACATGTCAATGTTTTTACTCAAGAAATATACTCAATTACTTTAGTAGACAAACAGTACATGCTTTCCTCCCAACAGCTTTCAAAGCACAGCTTAACACTAAATATAAAAAAAATGTTGAAACAGCAGTGACAGAGATTTGTTATGCTTTCATGCCTCCAGAAGGAAAGTCACATGGAGATCTAGCAGCTAAAGGACCCCAGGTTTAATTCCTAATTTTCAGAAACAGATTGGAGACATGCTAAAAAGCTTTAAACACATTAATGAGGGTGTGTGCAGAAAGTATTTAGGCTATATCCGAGTAACAACATGACAGGCTACTGGTGCTGCTAGCTGTGAACTGGCCAGCATCTGTAACCACAGCTGTGATTACAGAGCTTGAGATAGACAAGCAGCTAAAATACTTATCAGGTGATTTACTAGATGTTCAGCAGAGCTATCCTAGAGGTGACAGTCCATGCAGAAGACCTTCCTGCAGTATCTGGGATTTTACTGCTACATTAATATTAGTGCAACTCTGCTTGCATGTGCTACAGTCACACTTCATCTGGCTGTGCAGAGACATTCCCTAGCATGTGCTACTCTCAGAAGTGAAGGAAAGGCCAGAGATGTTCCTGTTGGGTTGGTCAGAGATGGAGCATTGTGAAACACACTGAACCTGCCTGAATTGGCTTTTTCTTTTGGTTTTGTCAGAACAGCTTTGCAACAAATTAAGGCCTCACTAACACTGTCCTATTTGGAAAGAATGATGTGCATGTGTGTAGACATAGTTCACAACTCTCTGTCACAAGCCTAGCAAACTCATTCCTAAGGTGATTTTATACAGGCCTAAATCTAATCTCTGAACAGACACAGAGACAGCCTGGCTCCTCTCAAACTCTCAGCTTAAGCTACTTCCTGCTTACCTTGAGCAGCTCTCTGATTTCTCTGAAGAAAAATGGATTTATCAAATCCAATGGGAAATATCAGTGCAGAAGGCATAAAATGTGTCACCAGCCTAGACAAATCTCTCCCAGTTTATCCACGGAAAGGTTTGTTGAAATCCGTTGGAGAAAGCCTGGTAAAATGTACCTATGCTCCTACTAGCTAGAGAAAATCGACTAATAGTTGTGATAGCCCAAGTAAGAGCAATTAGTGCCTTTGTCAGGGAAGACATTATCCAACTGTGTCAAAACACCCAGTTTAGCTAATTAGTCTCAGCTTCAAGGAGTCATGTCAACTTTAACTAATTCGTTTTCAGGGCCCTAATTGCACCAGTAAGCCTTAATTGCCCAGATCAGCTTCTCCTGGGATCTCTACCCACACCCCCTCTGCATAAAGCTATTTAAGATCCACTTTTGAAGCTGGTGCTGGTTTTTGTGTGTTAATGGTAGTTTTGTAGGGTGGCCTTAGAGTAGACCTGGTACTTGACTTGTAATGGCTGGCATAGTAATGTCACAATGAATGATCTTGCTGTTGGACAGTGGTGTTGGTGAGGCTACTGCTTCAATCTGTTGTAGTTAGTCTTCTCTCCTTGTTTGCTTTCCTGTGAACCAGTTCTGTTCTTGTTTATTTCTGACCCTGGTTTATCTGTGTGTCCTCTGAAGTCTGTGCAGGTAAGTAAATGATTCCTGATTTGATTTAATGTTCAGTATCAGCCTCTTTTTCTCTGCTGATTCTAAAGGAAGGCTTCTGAGAAATTGTTATGATCAGCTAAGAGGAATGGTTCTCTAATCGGTGTTCTGGTTCTTTGTCTCTTGGTTGTTCATAACTAAACTTTAGTTAAGAAAGGCACTTTTTACTAGCCTGTCTCATTTTAGAAGACCTGCTGTTCTGCATATTGTCAATTTTTTTACTTAGCTTTATTGGGAAGCTTGGAGAAATTAATGTTGTCACTGGAGTAATAATATTTGCTTCGTTTGATTACGCAGGAAGAATTTATTAAACACAATAGAAGGTGAGTGAAGGTGGTTATGCAGTAATCCAGGAATTAAATGAGGTGATATTCTTAGAGCATAATAAAAGACAGGTAGAGTTCACATTCTATAGAAATGGTAAGTATGTTCTTCTGCCTGTCCTGCTGTGAAGTTAACAGAAAAGCTGGACATTCTGATTATAAATATTGCTGTAATTTCTTCTATCTTTGACAAGGTAGAAAACTAAATATTTCTTATAAATATTTAGCTAGGGAAGAATGCATTCCTTAGTATTATATGACCTAATAAACTCCCTGAGGATGAAGCTGTAATTGTGAGCAGCTCCCTTCCAAGGAGATAAAAGGAGGGGGAAATATGAGACTGTAATATTATTCATTTCATTAGTGGATTTATGGCAACTTTTTAGACCTTTCAAGCCTTAGATTTATGGTACCTAAATAATTCTCCTCACTGCCTAAATATCTTAATGATACAGAGAGCAGGAAGAGTTCTAGCTAGGGTAGTAACTCATCAATTTATTTAATCTTATTCAAGCACAAGTGGAATATTCATCAGTCATTCCATATCTTTATATATAAGCTGAAAAGATTTTTTCAAACTTGAATGTCTTTTTTCTCTCCATATATATGTAGTAATACTATATAAAGCATTACTCTGTTGAAAACCAGATAAACTAGAGCTAGAGGATGTACAATATCACTTTTTATTGACAATTACAGTAATATTAAAGATTTAGCCAGAAGCATGATCCTTCTTATGGCCAAGAAATTATGCCTGCTGTTAAATATTTATCTAGCATTTCAGAAGCTGTATATATAAAATGCTGCAATCGCTTAGTTTTCTCAAATGGGTGCAGATAAGGACCTAGTGAGCAGACTAGCATATTTTGTTGATTTGCCTCATTAAGGAAACTTTAAACTAATTGAGGATTTTTCAGCCTTGCCTTATGAAAGCTAACTAGCATATCTTGGATATTAATCTCTGAAATGAGACTACTTAAATTTTCCTATCTTAATACTACAAACCAGAAACCTTGAAATCCTAAAATATCATGTGAAGTTGCACAGTTACTTAATTTGACTTCTTTTCAGCTTCTACTTCTAGCTTTGTAGCTAAAAAGAAGAAAAATAATTATAAGATTTCTTTTTAAAAACAGAATTTGTTTTCCATGTTGACAGAGAATTCAAGTTGTCATGGGGAAGTAACACTTTCTTGTCATTATACTCTTCAGAGTAACTAGAACAGAATAGTGTGCTTTGCCAATCTTAATCTTCTTTTGTTCTCAGTGGAAAGTCTTGTCCTTATGCATGCTATTAGAAAATTGGTCTCTTTCCATTATTACTGTACTCTGAGTTGCTGCTAATGCAGCTGACCCAACATGTTTTATAAACTTCTCCATTTTCTGTAATACTCCTTGCCTTCCAAAAACTTAGGAGTACCACATTGTGCCTTCACTGTCAGTTTTATCTGTTTGTAGCTTTAAACTTCCTTGTCCCAAGGAATTCTGCTTACTCGTTATTTATCTGTTGATATAATTTTCATCAAGTATCTGTGGAATACTGAAGTATTAGCCTTGTTGGGGATAGGGTTGCTGAGGATGTATGCACAGAAGAGGCTGATTAGCTATCCTGGGTGTCTTCCTGTGGAGCAGTTGTGAATTTCTGAATTTCGGTGGACCGGGCTGTGATACTGATTTGTGCATTAAGGACAAACATTCTAGTTGCATTTGCCTCAGCTGTTTGTTCTGCAGGTTTTGTTTTCCAAAGGTTGTTTAATTTCCTCATTAGATGATTGAAGCAAGTGTGTACTTTATAAGTCTTCACTTTGCATCTAGAAGAACACTTCAAGATTTGCATTCCCACTGCATTGCAAACACAGAACAAAGTATGTTCTAATGCAATGTATTTGTAAACTAATGTTTCAGTGTGGATTGTAAATGACTCTAATGACTTTTAATGTATTCTCCCATAAATAGGGTTGTGTGAAGCCACAAGCTAATGGAGGACTAGAGTATAAATATTCATTATATATTCCTTTAAAATCAAGGAATGTGTTTATTTCTGTGGTTGTGTGTTCATGGTGTTGGATCTATTTGTATGACTTTCCAGAACTGTAAGATAAGATTTGATACATTGATAGCATTTAAAATTAGTATTTCGGAAGAAATCTCTGAAACAATTTCTTTGCACTGAGTAGCTCAATCAAAAAAACTGTAGTTATTGATTGTTGATGAATTATAAGTAACAGGGACCAGAAAAAAAGCCCATTTCTTACTTTGTATGTTTTCAGGTGCAAGCTAAAACTTTTGTTCTGAAAGTTCTTATTTTTTATTAAACCTCATCCTTAAGAGAAATTTACCTTAAAATAAAAACTTAAAAACATTTATTTGTTAAAATAATTAAAACCAGCATTGCAGCCCTATTATGGAGTTAAGAGAACCTAAAATAAAACTTAGAGGGAAAAATCAGGAACTTTGAAGTGGACTTCTCAAGCACAAAACTGTTGAAATCAAAACTTCTCATAAGAATGTGTCACGTTTTATGGGCTGTCTCTACCTGTAAACCCTGACATCCCCTAGGAAATGCTAGAAAGAATCCAAAGCTGATCAATTTTTTTCCTGAGAAATCAATGATGATGTGTGAAGCTCTTTCTGCCCCATTCTGAGGCTAGCAAGCCTCATAAATATGTTGTGAGTAGAGAGACACTATTCTGAGAATAAATAGTGAATTTTTAGGGATATTTCTGATGGAACAGGAAGGCTGTTTTCTCATGAGAAATACTGGAGTGAAAAGCAATGAAGTGACAACAGCAAAACAAGCTAATAACTTGAGTATGGATTTGCTACAAAAATGTTTTGTCTTTCTCATGTCAGAGGATGTCTAGCTTGTGATATAATTGAGATTTAGTCATAAAGTTTCACTTTCAGACTTAAGTCTAAGTCATAGTTTTTCTTATCCACTTTAAACTACTGTATAACTAAAAATGGAGAAATGAGTTCTGTGAGTACTATACTTCTAAATTTTGTTTGGAAGCCTCCTGGAGTAAATAGTGTTCCAAAATGGTAAAAGAAAATTATCATTCTAACTGATCTTAGGCCATTTGGGTAATGTGCAGAATGTTTCTGTTCCTCTGTTATATTTGGACCCTGGAATAATTTGTGAAGGCAGAACTGGCTGCAGAAAGTCAAAAAAGGACACGAAGGATAAGACAACTAAAGCACTTTTTTCCTAGAGATATTGGCTATACAGGATAACACAAAGAAAAAAAGCTTGTATTGGTCTCATTCTGTCTCATTATTTTGTATTATATTTTCATATTTTAGAAGTATCAATCTCTGGTTTTATATGCGTCTGGTACCAGTTATGAATCTTACTTGGAGGACTAAGAATGTCAAGGACAGGGGAGGAAATTTGTTGTACAAACCTAGGTAAGTGTATAGATCTTTCTAGTAGCAGGGCTTGGCTTTTGACATGAAAATATCATTCAAATTAATAAAAGAAAGTTCAGCATATGAAATGTGGAAAAAAAAAAAGATGGCACTGGAACAGGCTGCCTGGTGATGTTGTGGAGTTGCCTTCTCTGGAGACATTCAAAACCCATCTGCATGTGTTCCTGTGTGACCTACTCTAGATTCCTGCACCAGCAGGGGGATTGTACTTGATCTTTCGAGGTCCCTTCCAACCCCTAACATTCTGTGATTCTGTGAAATATATAAGTTGAAGTCTGTGATGGGGAGTCCTGGTTCTTAAAATGAACCATTTATTCTCATAGTTATGATTGATCTAAATTGTTACTGGATGTGTTTTCCATCCTGAGAAAACTGAATGAAATCAGAGCTCGTGCACACAGTATTGTGAAGAGTCCACATAAAAGGAAATTGTTCACAAATCTGAAACAAAGAGGACTGATAGAAGACTCCCTGGATATAATTGCACTCAGCTACAGTAAAGAGTTTTATGTATGTTTTATGTATTGTATAGGGAGCAGTGAATAAAGAATTAGTTTGAACACCAAAGACTAATAATACTTATGTGAAATAGAAACAATTTCAGAATGGAATGCTAAATCTCTAATACTTCAATTGTCAGTATTGCAGATGAAAACCAATATATTAACACACTGATTGCTTGGAATTTTGTCATTGAAATTGTACTCTTAAAAATCCACTTAGCTTGCAGGGTAGTTCATGGGTTTTGAAATTATTAGGGTCTTACACATGAAAATATATTTAGTAAGGAGGAAAAGGGATTGTCATTATTCTTGATTAATTTTGGTTTGGAGCACAAGATTTCAGCTGTATCTTAATGCTGTTCGTAGTGAGCATGAGTTTTACTGCTGCAGAAGAAATCTGAAAACTCATTTGTGTAGGAAAATGTCTCCTAGTTTGTTTAAAGGTTATTTTTTTTGTTCCTATTGCTTTATATACTCTGTCAGCATAGAAATGTAGTCACTTACATTTTTCCAACATGTAACCTCCTTCAGTGAAGGTTAAGTGGGGAAAAAAGATGGTAAAGACCAAAAAAATTAAGCCAAGTGAAAAAATACAGCACAGAAGGTGATAACAGAACAGTCTTTGCACATTGGACTACAGGAGCAGCCAGGCGGGTGTGTACAAACTGTAGGAGAGATTAGCTCTATGTTGATGTTATGTCGAGCCTTTAAAACAAAGCTACTTACCGGTTATTTTGCTTGAACTGAAATCAAAGGAAAGACCTGTGGAGTAGGGTCTGTGTGACTTAGGCATTCCTTGAGCTTTCACCTGCCTGATCAGTTTCCAACAAATACACTCTTTTAGAACTGTTAATTAAGGAATGTCTTAATCTTCCAGTCAGATTATGAGTAAAGATGATGAGCAGAAAGTGTGCTTTTGAACTTTCCAATTAATTATGCTGGATGATAGAGAAGATATTCACTAGAGGATTTAGACTCCTGCTAGTTCCAAGTTTGTGTAAATGGAAACTCAATGACAGAGAATTGAGTTTAAGTGATATATATTAAGCTTACTAACTTCTCCCTGTATAGACAGAAAAAAGTGATCAGATATATCCTTGTCTCCAAATTGAGGTTGCAAACCTAGGAAGTATTCATGCCTGTACTCTGCCCCAAATGTGATAACGTTAAGATTTGTGGGCTGTTAATGCAGGAAAGAGATGTAGCATCTAACTGAATAAATGGCCTCACTTCATTTGTGTTAGGACCTCTGTTGCATATGTAGGACTGTGATATGCAAACTTTTAGACTTACCCTTTAGTCTTACAGCCTAGGTTAACTGCGTAAAGGATCTGGGTGAATTTGAACCTTGAGAGATCTCCAGGTGCTTTATAATTGGCATGACCCTACTCAAGAGAGTACAGATAACCAGTAGTTGTCATCTGTCTTTTGGAAGTAAGTTTGTCCTTATTAGACTGTTCCAGACAAGGACTTAGAAGACATAGAACCAAAAACATAGACATAGAACCATGGAAAACACAATGTGTGAAACTTGGCTCCTAGAACAGAGAAACCAGCTGTGAAGTTAAATCTAACAGGCTTTATTTTGAGAGGCTAATCAAATGATGTACTAACAGCAAAGTGTGATTCTATTGTATATGCAAATTTTAAGTGTTGGAGTAAAACTGTCTTGCACAAGTATCTTCAGAAGGCTACCTAGATTGATATTGATTCTAGCTCTTCCAAAGTAATTCTGCACAATTTCTTTCTCTAAGCATTTTATGCAACAGAGGAATAGGATATAAACTAGATATGTAGTCTTGTTATTTCTATAGACTTCCCGCCCCCTTTTTATACCTACTGTTTTGTCCTTGGAAGTTTGGAATTGGTTCTGCATGGCAAAGTAAATTCTAAAGATAATATTTATTTGTATATGGTCTGCTATGGCATTTTGAAGTTCAGGTATATTTGTAAGGCTTTCAGTGATCCGTAATTTTACATGCTTGATTATCCTAACCTTAGTGTTGGGTTAAATTCCTTTTCTAAAACATAGTTTCTTTGTTTTCAACATTACAACTTTTCTTTCACGTCCGATTTGGATTAGGAAATGAAGCAATCTGATATTGCCTTTTCCTTATCTCCAGACTTGCTGGGTAGAACAGTCCATGTTAGGTGTTTGGTATCAGTAACATCATAGCATTTAGTCTGGTGTGATAGTAGAGCTTTCTAAAAATATTAGAAATCTCATGGTGTAATTGCTAAGTCAGTTCCTCATAGATGATCAGTTTTCTTGCCAGCTTACTATTGAATTACACTTCTAAAGCTTGTACATCAAGAGTTAAGAACTCGGTGGGAACTTCAGTATAGGACTAGGTATAAACAATCTTGTCTTTCTACCCTCCAAGAAAGGGGGAGGGAAGCTTTCTGGCATTCAGGTTTCCTCCCTGTAGCAGACTTGGCACAGCGTTTATTTGCACTCAGTTGATGTTTGAAAGGTTTCCTTTGCAGAATGTGTCTGGAAGCTTTTTTTCCCTTCAAAGATTAGACTTTGTAAATGCTAATGATTCTCATGTGAGAGAAGGGGTTGCTCTGTCTTGTCCCTTCCCCTTCCCAATCTGTCAGTGAGAAAGTAAGCCACTTAATGTTCTTTGAGTTTTCTTTCTGAAGATTTGTTCGATAAGGATTTTCCCATTTTAACTTGTTTGCTTAGATGCAATAAGCTCAGCTACTTGTTGGTTTGTGTTTTGTTGGGTTTTTTTCCTTTTCCTGGAGCAGCCACAAAAGAATACAAGGTCTGTATTGTTGAGAAAGTACTTTTTTTTCCTCTTAAAAAAACTAAAACCAACAAAGCTACCTTCTAAAGTTATTAGAGAAACTCAATTTTCAGCTCATTTGATGCACTGATTGGCATGAATACTTCACAGAAGATTTATGCTTGGTCATGACTAATAATATGAATTTAGTGTACAAAAGAACCAAAGGTCTGCAAATATCCTGAAAAATCAGGAGAGAACAGACTTGAAACAATTCCTGCTTTTTGAAACCAATACGTTTGGAGAATACTTGAATCGGAAGATTTATAATATAGCTGGTTCATATTGTTAGGGTTCAGACTACTTTTGCTATACTAAAAATTTCACTTTATTTCTTTTATTTTTCACTTAATTTACAAAATTAAAGAGGCTATTTCATCTATTGCATAGAGTATTGGTTAAAAGCTCTACAGAGATGATGTGAATATTAGAACTATGATAAAATAGATTCAAAATGCTCATTTTCTCAAAAGAAACAAGGTGAAGCTAGAAATGATTAGAAATGCTCTGATGTTGATACTCAGTGCTTTTGGTTTTTTAGTGACATAAGAAACAATACCATACAAGTTATGGATGATTATTAAAAGTAATGAGTGCAAAATAACAATTTCCAAATAATTAATTTTGTCCTACAAATACTCGTGTTTGGCCAGGATGCCAGGCGAGCATCTGACATGATGAGAATTGTTGAACATCTCCAAAGAAATGCTCTAGCTGTGGGTTTGAGATGAGAAGGCTCAGTTAGGGAGTGTAAAGAAGGTGATTTCAAACCTTCTAAGTGTACTTCATCTTTTACTTTTGTGACATAAAACAAATTGATGGTGAAAAGCAGTATGTAGGCCAGTATAAAATCATATTTCTGCCCTTTGGAATCCATATTTTTGTTCTTCAGGTTGTGTGGTGAGCACTGACATTAAATATGCTGATAAGTGATACAACAGTTTAAGTTATTCATTGTTCTTTTTTTAAAGCAGTTGAGAAAATGAGGTTCCTATTAGTGTATTCCATGTGGAAGTGAAGAATCCATGTAAATGCAAAGCTAGAGATTTAGCTAAACTTAATCTGAAATCTGAACTCTGCTCAATTTATTTGATTTTTAGATTTCTTCAAACTGATTTATGAAGTGATGAAATGGAATGTATTAGGATTTTATTTTATTGGATTCATATGTTCATTGCACAGTTGTTCAAATGCAAAAGTATCATACAGAGCATTCTAGTTTCCATTCCATATTTGAAGCAAACACTTGAAATGTAGTAATTCATTCATTGTAAAATGAGAGGGTGTACTTTATGGTCTAATCCAAACATCTAGTATAATATTTTCATTTCTACCTTCATGTATGGTTGTTTCTATAAAAGAATCTTTGACTGATATTTTGGGCAGTCTTGCCAGCAGAGTGGTTTATTACATTCATGAAAATCAAGTGAAAAGTTGTAAGAAAATAATCATACAGTTACACAAGAATATTCTAATATAAATGAGGTAGAATTTGCTTGTACTAAGTAGTTCACATAAACCAAATTTACAGCTGTTTTGCTAACTACATGGCCCAGCAAAAAGGACGCAGCCATCAGTAGAAAACATATGAGGAAACTCATGCAGGTTTTATCTATTTCTATGGACCCCAAAAATGATATAGCATGGCTGACCACAGGGGTAACAAAGGAAGTAATAAACCCACTCACTGCAGGTGACACAACAGAAAAGGCAAACTGGGCCAAAAATACAATAACATAAGGAGATATCAGCCATGCCCCATATCCCACCATAGCCAGGCACAAACCAATTCAACAAATATTGGAAAGATATATTACCCAATCCATTATCCTTGACTCTACAAAACTTCTCACCCATCCCTCCAGCAGCAGCTCCCAACAGCAGCTCAATAAGGAGCTTCATTGGCCTTTTATCTCTAGTCTCTAATGACTGCCTAAATGGCAGCTGTTTCACATTTCTACTTTAGTTCTCATTCTTTCAGGGTGTGCTTGTCCTGGCCTCCCTTCCTGGATGGCCCTTTCACAAGGGCCCTCACATCAAGGTCTGGTATGGCATGTCTCCCCACCACTCAGTGCCTACTGGGTTGCAGCCACCAGTGGAGCTAAAAGATCTTCCTGGTGGCAAACACAGAGGCCAACCCAGTCTTGTACTTGATTACAACAGGAGGCACCTGGGCAGCCTTAGCCCCTTTGACTTGGTTGGGAAATTCATCCAGGTATCAAGTTCACTTAAGGGCTCGGGGTTCAGACTCCAGCACTTCAACAGCGCATTTGCAAACTAGTTTTTCCTGGAAGAATATATAGTGTAACTGAATAATAAGTCACAGAAAAGGAAAGAAATAAACTCAACAGATAGAACAACACTTATAGTTGTTGGTAAAGCTTATTGTTATATCTGAAACAAAGCACTAGTGAATAATTCTTGAGGTGTAAAGAACAGGGGTTTGTGTTAGAGCAAAGGGCTTCAGATACTACTCATATTCAAACAAATGCCTGTTGAACTGATACCAGCTTAAAATGATTAGTATGCAATTCATGGCTTAAACTGTTGTCTCACCGACATGCTAAATGTCAGTGCTTATTGTATGCTGCTGAAGCTGAGGAACTGAAAGGGCTGAACTAGAATTTTGTACTGACCTACATATTGCTTTTCACTGTCAGTGTCTGTTGTGCTGAAGTTCATGTAACTGTACATAGATGGAAGCATATCATTCTCTACCTTTGGACCAGTGATGCTGTGTCTGAAACAACACACCAAGAAAGGAGGGCATTGGACCTGAGAAAATGGAGTCCCAGGCTCAGAACTGCCCCAGCACCTTTCCCTTGCTTTGTCCATCTGACCCCTGCCCTTATGTGTCTGGCATGATGCCAGTATGGTATGGTACAGAATAACACATGGCCTGGTTCTGTTGTCTGTCTTGATTTTGATTCTCCTCACGCTGCCCCACCCCCAAAAAAAAACAACTTCCCATCCTAAACCAGGACAGTTATGCAGTCTTTCCTGTGGCATACTGTCACTTTTCTGATGCTGAAAAATACTCTCTTTGGAAGTAGTTAATTGTCTTACCAGTATGAAGAGACCCCTCTGCCTTTGGTAGATTTTGCTACAGAGTTTATCTTCAGAGGTTAACTACAATATGCCTGCAGATTATAGATTTCAATATTAATATATGGAGGAGTATTACTAATAAATTGCCTCTCTTCAAAGTCTTGCTCTAGATTATGTCTCATTAAGCCTTACAAAGAAATATGACAGTTTTCTCCTGAGGAATAGATGGGCGTAAGTAACTCATTCCTGCTTATGGGAATGTTATGTTACAAGGCAACTCTTCCTCTATTGTGGAAAATAATCCTTAAAATCAGAGGAAAAATGCTAGTAAGTCTAGGTTACTACTTCAGGAAAAAAACAAACATGTTTTTGGAACTTATGGACTGAGTAGTGTGTATCTCTAGTAGAGGAGAATCACAAAATGGAGACATTTAAGAGCATATCTATGAAAAGTGTATGCTGAATGACATTACTTGTGTTACGGCTTCTGCATTTGCTGGTAAGATGTGTGCCTTTCTGTCTATCAAAACCCCATCATAATAAATGGGTCTTGAACATAACTGAGTTGAACATAAATGCTTTAAGCAATTATCAACTGTTAGATATTTTCATAAGACTTATGAGATCTGGGGAAATAATGGTCTTACCTATCCTTTCAATACCGCCCTTCTCAGTGACTGGCTTGAATAAATTCCTTGATGTGCTTAGGTCACACAGTTTAAGATCTTTCTGGGACTTACTACTAAAAGACATACACATTTGGAAACTGATAAAATTAGGAAAACCAAATGCAATCTGGGTAACAAAGCCTGATGAGCAACAGCATTTTACTATTGACTGAAATCGCCTTGAAATTGTTTAATCTATGTTTTAGTTCCTTATTTTATAATTTAACAAGAGATGGAACATTCTTGTGATATCAATGAAAATAGGAATTCTTCTGTATTGTAATATTTGTGGTATCTTGAACTTCACAAAGGCACTACTTCTAGAAGAGTTACAATTAATTTACTTTTACCAATCACGAGAACAGTTTTAAGCATAAAACTCGAAGCCTTTCAGCAGTAGTTTTTTAATCTTACATACCCATCAATGTTCATAATGAAGTCTCACTATTGGATAATCTCCTGACTAAAGGAGTTTGATTTTCAAGTCAGTCTAGATTTATTAAACTATTTAACTACTGCAAAAAGACCCATTTACAGTCTGAATCAAGGCTTGAAGTTGCCTTGTTATTTCAAGGTATGTTTTAGAAATCTCCTTGACTACTTTAAATGGAATGATAATCCTGTGGCAGAGATTTCTTTGGATTAGGATTTGATTCTTGTTGTCTGCCTGTACAGAGAGGATAATGCTCCCTTTCCTCCTCCTTGTCTGGAGCTAGCTCTTTGAAAAAAGAACAGGAAAGCATTAGATGGAGGAAATAGTATATTAGATTATTTGAGTGTTTGAAGTAGTAATACAGATGCCATGCAAATTTGGTTTGTAGTGTACTTATTACTATATATTCTTATATTTATATACACTTATATTCACTTTTTGTTGTGCAGAAGAGTAAACCTTTCAGGATCGAAGAAAATGAGTTGCAATGCTTTTTTATCTCAGTCCAAAACTCATTTAATGACTATATTCTGGAAACTTATATAGATCATGGTGCAACAGATTAGTTATTTAAATACTATGTAGGAAACTATTATTTAAAACTTAGGGCACTGCAGTAAAATATTTTACCTTACTTGTAAATCAGTCAACTTCAATTGTGGTTTATAGCTGCTTAAATAACTTGTTCTCATCTCAAAATGAACTACAAAAGGAAGACTCTAGGAATAAATTAGTCGTGCTCTTAAGAGCAAATACTGAGTGAAAATTACCTGCTAGCTTTCAACCTAGAAGTCAGAAACAGCTTTCCAGCATAAATATCTGTTGTAAATACAACTGAAATATTTGTAGACCTGCTGAAAACTGGAATACAGGTATGATGTCTGGAATTACTAGTAGAAATAACTTTATAGTGTGGAGAGAAACATGTTGACTTTTGGAGAGCTGACTTTGTGCATCTGATGCTGGTCAACATCTACTACATGTAACAAGTTTGCCCTGGTCATTGTTAGTGGATGAGGATGGAAGAATGCACTCCACTGGCATGGGTCAGGTACAGAGCACAGATGAGGTGACAAATGTAACCATTTTTTCAAAAGAGAAATAGAAATGTTGCTTTTTTTTTCCACCTACTTTCTCGCCTCTAATTGCATTGTTCAACAGACAGAATAACTACCTCAAGGGAAAGAACAAAACAAAACCCCAAAACAAATTCCTTGTAATCAGTTATGATTCATTATTTCTATCTTTAATTATACCGTGTAAAACTTAGTTTGGACTTCCTAAAATCTGTAATCCTGTAACAGTAACTGCATGTGCAGTATCTTTACTACTTTGGCAATAGGATATAGCACAGAAATAAACCTGCTTCTGCTGCTCGTGTAGAGCAGGAAGCTTGTTTTCTTATTCTTCAAACCATCTCAATTCTAGAGACCTGGACATTGTTTGCTGTCTTTGTTCTAGCCTCTGACTTAATGGCCTGATTAACAACAGATTTTATATGTTTAATGATTTAGTGTGTCCTATTACATATTCAGTCTTCAGCTTCTACAGTTGTATCAAAAACCTTAGCTTTATTTTTGTTAGACAGGAATAGTAGAAAATGTTGGCAGAATCTGGTGGTTTACATTGGAAATGCATTGTCATTACAAATTCTCTGGCTTTCTTCCAAAGCTTTAATAAACTATAAATAAGCCTTTAATTTTTTCTAGATTGGTTCTGATTAAGTTATTAAGCACTGCTTATTTTGAGCTTGTTCCTTCCTAAGTTGTCATAATGGCTGTCTTTGAATACTTCATGATGTTTAGAGTAATCTCCGCAAAGTAACTTATCTTTCTCTGTAGATTCTTTGCAATAAGGTTTTTTTTCTTGTTTAGATTTCTGTATGGAATAAAAGGCAAAGAATTGGATCCCTCAGTTTCCTGTTTTGGTTGGCATCATGCCATTTTCCAAGAATATGGTTATCAATTATATTTGCTTCATAAAATTGTCAATTTAGTGATAATGTAAAAAAAAAAATCTTAAATGGTACATGTAAATGCCCCTTAGCAAATTATCTTTCTGTATTTATTAACTTTAAAATGCCTTTCATGCACCTTTATTGGACAGAAGAATGCTCAATTCTCTAATAATTTTTGTGTATTATGGAATCGGTTTTAACAAATACTCTATCGTCTTAACCTGGCTGGAGATCAGAAGTAACTTTCTAATCAAGAATTCTCGGAAGAAGTAATCCAAACAGTTGTTGAATCTGCACTGTGTGGCAAGTCTCCAGACTGGGTAGTTTCCCCTAGTTTCTTGAAATATTTAATCAGTAGCTCAACTTTTGACCCATCCTTGCAGTTAAGCAGGACTAAAACTTTTTAACAACTCAGTCTGACATTCCTGTTGAAATCACAAGCTTCTCATGAAAAGATGCAGATTGTTTTCTTTATGCAACAGAGAAAAAAATAATTTTTTAGAGTAGAGAAGCCTGAAAGTTCAACTTCTGTTTCTTGTGAGTTGTGATATGGGAGAGACTTTTTGAAAGACAATGGAGTGACCAGCACTCTAAAAGCCTCTTGTCTTAATGTTTTATCTATCAAACTCTGAAAATGACAACTGTCCTGACCAATAACTCACTTTAGAACAGCATTATTTTCCTTACTGACAAGTCCAAACTGAGTGTGTGAAAGGGAATTTTTGGATCTCTAACTTTTGACATATGTTTATGAAATTAAAAGGCTATAATTGTATTGCTGTTCTAACAGACATTGCAGAGCATAGCTTGATAGAAAACATCAGTTTACAACCTTAGATATAATCTTCACAGATGATATTTTGCTTAAACATTGTATTGTTGACCCAATGTCTTGACAACGGTGTGAAATAAAAAGTAATTGCTTAGTGGAATGTACCACCTGATATATTGCTTGGAAATCAACTTTTTTAGTCTTTAAATTGCTTGGGAGAAGTTAGGAAAAAATGTTTTTTCTTTATTCTTTCAGCTTCTTTTAACATTAGGGTCAAACAAAACAAGTCTGACAATATCATTGTTATATGATTAATATCAAAGTAAATTTAAGTATCATGAACTGCTGAACTGTAAATAAGCTGATTAATGACACTTAGGGCTAATCAGCCTGGAGCTAAACTGCATATTCAATTTTTCCTAGTATTTGGGGAAATAGAGATGTAACTAATAGCCAATGTATCTATTGCTTCATGTTGTAAAATAAATGAATATGAAGTGAAATATTTCACTTCTCCAGAACAATAAGATTTGAAGTTATACTGTGCACATGGGTAGTATATACTCAAAATGCTGTTCCAGCAGTCTTTCCCTGAATTTTTCCTGTTTAGACACTTAAAAACTGGTTTAAAGCAAGCTCTTTGGAAATGACTCTTAATTTCTTCCCTCTATATTTACATATACTATGTATCATGTGGTGCTGATAGTTGCTGTCAAGCACCATGATTTTCAATATCATCAATCATCAAAATGTAATTTTTTTCTGATTTGAATTGTAATTTAAGTTGTGATTTATTATGACGGTAGCCCAGCTCTCAGGTGGGCATTGGTTGCTTATGGTATTTATTCATAAGAGAGGAGTAGAAGCAGTATAGTAAAGACTGCGTTGTTTGTAGCAAGTAATGCCCTACTTACCATGCAGCAACTCTGCTTTAAACAACGCAACACCTTTCTTCCTAGAGTACTTGCTAGAGTAATTATAAATTCAGGATAAAAATTTCAAAATCAATTTTCCACTGGTTGATTTTACTATTATTTCATGTTAATGTGATATTTCTGCCTTTCAGTTGATCTTGGTGCATAAAGACCTTTGATACTAGAAGGAAACTTAGAAAAAGAGCTCTTGGGATGCCCTTTCTAACACACGATTTTCAAGTTCTTAGAAAGAAGAGCAATCTAGGATTTTATTTCAGTTTGGATATGCTTTGAGGATGCTAGTTTGTAAGCACAATGGAAGTTCTTAGTGCACATCAAAGAGCACATTTATTTTCATCTGCCCTTGACAAATTAATGTTTGTTTTAAAGGAAAGATTCTTGCAGGAAGCTAGTAGGTCTACAAATAATGATTCTGGAAACAAATGAAACCTCTCTAGATTTGAGATATTATTGGATTTTTAGACTAAGAAGGAAAAAAGGTCTAGTAAACATAATCTTTCCTTGACTTTGAAAGAGGCTCAATAACCAATTAGCATATTCTGTGTAACTCAAAAAACTGTTCAGTAATTTCTATATTACATTAAAAACATGGCCTTATATTAGGAGTTTCAAAAACTAGATTAATCACAATTGCCTCAGTTTTTCCAAAAAATTTTAAGCTCTAAACCTTAGTTCATCACTTAATAATACAAGTTTAAGGATATAATAAACCTTTTAACTTGATGTCTTGGCCCTCTAGTGACCAGAAAAAGATCTTTGGTTATGCCTTATTAAGACTTCACTTGATATATTCAAAGCTTGAAATGAAAAAAAAAAAAAGAAAACTGTTCCTTTCAAGTAACATTTTTTTGTATCTTTAGCTGGTTTCAGGAACATATTAGTCTTCCTACAGCTTTGAGATTATTTACAGAGGATGCAACTTCTGTGTATGTTATATATACTTAGTCGTGTCTTAGGTAATTCAACATTTCAAGACAGAAAAATAATGTAATGGAAAAGAAAACTGTGTACCTGATGCTGTTTCCACTGCTTTAAGTTGAATTAGGACTTCTCCATGTTTTCCTAAAAGTTAGGTTACTGACTACATTGTTTCTGTGCACAGCGATGCGAAAACTTGAAGCATACATTTGTAATCCTGAGATATGTAGGTCAGGAAAGCCAAGGTGCAGCTAGAACTGAACTTGGCAAGAGATGTAAAGAAAAACAAGAAGGGCTTTTACAGGTACGTAAACCAGAAAAGGAAGGTTAAAGAAAGCGTACCATCCCTGCTGAGCAACAGTGGTAGCAACAGACGAGGAGAAGGCTGAGATTCTCAACTTTTTTGCCTCAGTCTTCACTGGCAACCCCTCTCCTCATGGCTCTCATATTAATGGTGGCCGACAAGATGGTGACCAGGGAGACAAAGTCTCTCCCACTGCAAGAGAAGACAAGGTTTGTGATCATCTGAGGAACCTGAAGATATACAAGTCCATGGGACCTGCTGAGATGTATCCCAGAGTCCTGTGGGAATTAGCTGATGTAGTTGCCAGGCCACTATCTATGATATTTGAAAAGTCATGGCGGTCAGGTGAAGTCCCTGGTGACAGGAAGAAAGGAAATATTAGGCACATTTTTTAAAAGGCTGGAAAGGAGGACCCTGGGAATTACTGACCTGTCAGCCTCACCTCTGGGCCTCGAAAGATCGTGAAACAGATACTCCTAGAAGACATGTGAAGGCACATGGAAGACAGGGAGGTGATTGAAGACAGCCAGCGTGGCTTCACTAGGGGCAAATCCTGCCTGACCAACCTAGTGGCTTTCTATGACAAAGTAACTATGTCAGTAGACAAGGGATGACCTATGGATGTGATCTTCTGCAAGGCCTTTGACATGATCCCCCACAATGTCTTACTTGCCAAGTTGGAGAGATATGGATTTGATGGGTGTTCAGTGGATAAGGAATTGGTTGGATGGTCGCATCCAGAGGGTAGTGGTCAATGGCTTGAAGTCCAGATGAATAGCAGTGACAAGCAATGTCCCTCAAGGGTCCATACTGTTTAATATCTTTATCTATGATATAGATAGTGGGATCGAGTGCATCAGCAGCAAGCTTGAAGATGATACTAAACTGAGTGGTGCTATTGACATGCCAGAGGGACAGGATGTCACCCAGAAGGACCTGGACAAGCTGGAGAGGTGGGGCCAGGTGAACCTCATGAGGTTCAACAAGACCAAGTAGAGGGTCCTGTACCTGGGTCAGAGCAATCCACATCATCAATATAGGCTGGGGGATGAGGTGATAGAGAGCAGCCCTGCAGAAAAGGACTTGGGAGTGCTGGTGGATGAGAAGCTGGGCATGAGCAGACAGTGTGCACTTGCAGCCCAGAAGGCCAGTTGCATCCTAGGCTGTATCAAAAGAAGCATGGCCAGCAGATCGAGAGGTGACTTTTCCCCTCTACTCTGCTCTAGTCAGACCTTACCTGGAGTAGTGTGTCCAGGTTTGGAGCCCTCAGTACAAGAAGTATATGGACCTGGTAGAATGAGTCCAGAGGAGGGCCACAGAAACGATCAGTGAGTTGGAATACCTCTCCTATGAAGACAGGCTGAGGAATCTGGGGTTGTTCAGCCTGAAGAAGAGAAGGCTCTGGGGAGACCTAATAGCGACCTTCCAGTACCTGAAGGGGGCCTATAGGAAGGCTGGAGTGACAGGACAAGGGGCAGTGATTTTAAACTAGAGAAGGACAGATTTAGGTTGGATGTTAGGAATAAGTTCTTTAGCATGAGGGTAGAGAAACACTGGAACAGGTTGCCCAGGGAGGTAGTTGAGGCCCCATCCCTGGAGATATTCAAGGTGAGGCTTGACAAAGATCTGAGCAACCTGATCTAGTTGAGGATGTCGCTGCTGACTGCAGGGGGATTGGACTAGATGACCTTTGGAGGTCCCTTCCAACCTAAACCATTCTATGATTCTATATATATTAAATGAGCAGATGAATATTCAATAGAAACATTTTTTGAAAGATATGCAGGAAATATTATTGATCTTTCTAATTATGTTTATTTTTTCTTTATTAGCATCCTTTTTGGACAGCAGTGAGTTTTTTGAGTTATATGCTCAAATTCTAGTATGCAAGTCTATGCCTTTAGGGTAATGAGCAAGGCATGACTAATTTCTAGCAATTTGGTCTCTGGGCCATGTCCTGGAGGGCTGAAATACTCAGATGAAAATGTTGATTTTAATCAGCATGTCCATTGCCTAATGTTGCAATTCCAGAAGAGTCTTGGGTTTAGCATTCTCATTCCTGTCAGACTTCATCTATATTATTTTTGTGAGTTAGCCAACAATTTCCTATTCTGTTCTTTCTTAAGGGAAAAAAAAAGTAAATAAACCAAACAAAAACAACCCCAAACACAAACTTATGCAAATTTTATTTTGCTGCAAAGCCTGTGAAGAACTAATTCCTGACTCTGTTCATTGCTCTAAGTGTGTAAATTCCATGGAAGCCTGTATATGTGGTCATGCTGAAACTGGCTGCCTTTTGTCACTTCTACATATGTCACATATTGTACCACTTCCTCAAATCAAAATAATTGTACAAGTGCCTGTGGAGCAGAAATATGAAACTAGTTTCATTGTTGTTTGGTTTTGGTTTTTTAGTATTAATATGTATATAAACTATGTGACATAATCTTCAATTACATTTAGCTATAGATTAGTTATTCTGTTGTAGATAGTTTCCTTGAATTTCCTGGATTGAAAGCCCTTGAGTATTGCCAGATTTCTCTTTTCAAGAGGAAGGATTACACTGTGTTTCTAACTGGGAAGTGATTTCCAGATCACTTCCTCAGAAGCTCTGGGCTGTTTCTTGTTTGGCCAACTACTGGCTTCATGTAGGAGGTCAGTGAACAAATGAAAGGGAAAAAAATGGTCATTTTTAATAGGGTTTGGCAAAGCTTTTCTTAAACATAGTTCAGAACTTGAATATCAAATGCGTCCATATCTATTCCCAAATACATCCTAAAAGCCTAAAAAGGCTTTTAAAGAATGTCCTTTTTTAAAAAAAAAAAGTGCTATACTTACTTTGATATATGAAAGCTGTAGCATATATGAGAGAAAACAAGGTAAAATAACATCATATAAATATTAATGGTATGTCAAACTGATCATGCCTTTTAACACTGAATGTCTTCTGTCAGATATTGTTTGCTGTTTACTGATAATGCTAGTAACTATTATGTCTGAAGGATCAGTTTGGAAAGTTCATCACTTAAATGGGAGTTGAGACAGCTTAATTTGACTTTTTAAATTATGCCTAGAAGTGGTGGATAAAACCTCCTAGAGTAACTGAGTTGCTCAACCTATTTCATGTCTGATATGTGATATTAAGCTACAGCCCATTGCCTGGCACTTTTTTGCTCTAGCTTAAAGTATTCTGCATCATTCCACATGCTTCATTCTCTATATCCTCAGTGTAATTTTCCTTAATTTTCTTCTTAAACTTCTTTGTTTATATATATATTTTTTAATGTATTTACATATGAATACATAATACATATTCTATTATTGGTACCCTGTCTACATTTTCACAAGATAGTCTTCAGTTCTTCTCATACTAATCCCTTGTTAGTCTGATTCCCTTTACTCCACTCTCTTTCCTTCTCTACTGAAGCCAATAAGCAGGAGGTGTTTCCAGTGTCTTTTCGATAGCTTGTGTCTGAGTGTACTTCAGAACTGTATTGTCAGATGTCGCATCCAAATACGTTAGCTAGTGAGTGATTTCAGTGCTACACTGTTCTGTGTAGTTAGGAAATAGGATGATTATAATGAAATAAAGTGGGCAGGATCAGAGTAGTGTGGCAATGGAGTGATATGTTGTGGTCTGTTGGTACTGGTAACTGAAAGAAAACATTGTAATTGTCACTTCTGCAGATTGACTATCTTGTTATGATTCCTGTTGTGACTATTTTGATTCATATAAATGTATCTGTTCTCTCTGTCCTAACTTTAGCTGCTTAAACTGATTTTCCAGCTCTGGCTTGTACTTACGCAAGCTGGATCTCAGTTGTTAGATGTTTTGAGTTTCTGTAACCACTTGATTTCTAATGTCAGGCATGTAAATAGTTTCCGTGACTGTTTATGTTATTGATAATTATTCTGTAGGTACTAGACATCTACTTCAAATTACACTGACATTTTTATATCTCTATATTTAATCCAAATGGGCCCTTTCCTTGATAGAACTTGTGAACTCTGTTTTTTCTTCACAGTCTCAAGTTGGGAGTAGAGCATATTTGTTAACACCGTTGGAGTCTGCCTGCAAACCTAGGGGTGGGACTTAGACCAGCATGTAGAGGCTTACTGAAGTGGTTCTGAGATTCCTCCTTGGTTACAGATAACTTAAGGACTCCCACACACCTCTTCCTGATACTCAGTATCTCTAGATGAATCCTTCATCACTGTTGTGATGGAGGGAACAAGGTTTTGAAATGAAATAAATATGAAAATTAGGGAGTGAGTGGGATGTCGTGCATCTTCCTCTCTAAACAGGTTGTGGATTTTTTGGTGTTTTTTTTTTCATGTTCTTTGCTGTCCCCTTGGTTTTTGCCATTTTTCTCTTGTTTTCTGTGAATACTTTAATCCTCTTTTTGAAGATAGGAATGGAAGTCTTATTATTCTCAGAGGAAAAAGTCAGCTAATTAAAAGAAAAATGCTTTTTTTGCCAGACTTCAGGTGCAGCTATCTCTCACAGATGGCTCTCAAAGTGAATTGTTCTTAATGCTGGCAGACAGATGGTTTTCTGAATAATCCAAGAGAAATCTGATATCTGGAATTATTTTCTGTTTTTCTCAGGTCTTTGATCTCTTTTATTCTCGGCCAGTGAAAACATTTGTGATAATGAACATTGTGATAATGTCATACAGACCTAAGTAAGCTTGTCCTCTCAATTCAGCTTTCAGGGTGGAGAAGGAATAATCAAAGAAATGAGCTTCCTTTCATGTTACTGTTTTGTATATTAGCTATAGTTGATACTTCATTCTGGAATCAAATTATTTCATGTCAATAAGGTGTTTTACAATTACAATGAATCCAGTTCTGTTAAGTAGCATCAGCTTAAAATATATTGTCTAGATGCTACACTGACTGCAGAGGAAACTTCTGTTGGCTTTGGACAATGTAGTAAGCTTCAACAATCTTCATGTTTAAAGTCACTGTGTAGAATAGTATTTTTACAGAGCAGAGTATTTAGAAAATGGGCTCTCAACCTTACACAGTAGTACATCAACATGATTTACATTTCTTTTTGATAGTGGGAGGATTTCCGTTTTAGTCTTTTGTCTTTTTTTCTCTCAAAAACTTATTTTTGTGGGTTTGAACATGTTCATCCTTTTAATAAATACCAAGTTTGACTCAACGTTCCACCAAAAGCTGAAACAGCTCAAAAGATGAGTGAGAGGAGAATGGAGTTGGAATACAAATGTTCTGGCAAAGGAGCTGCTAGAAGTAGTAGGATGGTAGTAACAGGTTATTTCTTGAGGTCTAGTTTGATATTCTCATTGCTAGAGTGCAATTAATATTTCTCTGTCCGGTAACTTAATTTTGTATAGAATCAGTAGACACAGAATAAGTTTTTATTATTAATCAAACTTAGTATTGCAAAAATAAAAGAAAATGTGATTAAAATGTGAACCATGGTTTTTATCATGCCAATTAAATGCTACACTTACATAAAGAAAAAAAAACAACACCTTGGCTTAGCCTTTTTGTCTCTACATTTCTCACCTGCAACAAATTATCTCCAATCTTGCTTCAAGCACTTTGGGGTTGCTTTATTTGTTAGAAACTGGCAAAATGCTAAACCAGTCATTTGTGTAAAGTGTATCATTAATTACTAGCTTACATTAATTAAAGTAAATGCAATCATGAGGGCATGCTGGCAGTGTTAAAGTTAATGACCTAAGACATTATTACATAGTACAACTTTGAAGTTCATTCAAGTGATTTCAAACTGTAGGAATTAGATTATGAGGTATGTGGCCGTAAATTCTAGAAGCCATGATTTTGGCCACTGTGGGGTGGCTCTGCTGAATTTCATGTCAGCCTGAATAAATTAACTGCATAGATAATTGCTCAATATTGGTGTTTTTGCAAAAACTTGAATTTGCAAAAATGTATGCGCTCAGATTTTACATAAACATGCAATGTTTATGCATGTTGAAGTCAAAAGCCTAAATTACAGTAAAGTACCCATTGTGTTGAGTGCTGCATCAGCTTCAGGAATCATAGAATCTTAGAATTTTCATGGTTAGAAAAGACTTAGAATCATAGAATCGTTGAGGCTGGAATAGACCTCTGAGATCAAGTCCAGCCTATGAACTCAACACCACAACACCTAGCTAGACCATGTCACTAAGTGCCACATCCAATCTTTAACATCTTCTAACTTCTAACATCAGTGTGTCCAACCGTCAACCCAGGAAAGAAAAACAACCAAAACCCCCCACCCTCACAAAACACAGAAGACACATCACCATCCCACAAGAGCATGTCCTGATGTCTCATCCACAGGTTTTTTAATACCTCAGGGATAGTGACTCCACCACCTCCCTGGGCAGCCTGTTGCAGTGCCTGACTACCTTTCAGTAAAGAGATTCCTCCTAATATCTAACCTAAACCTCTTCTGGTACACCTTCAGGCTGTTTCCTCTAGTCCTGTCGTTATTTACTTAAGAGAAGGGGCCAGCACCCACCTCACTACAATCTCCTTTCAGGTAGTTGCACCAGCAAATCTGAGATAAACGTTCTAAGCTAACAAGAAAAAGACAGAGGAGAGAGGTAGTAAAGTTGCAGTTGTAGATCACGATAGACCTGAATTAAAGCTTATTGAAATATATGTTCTAAACATTCATTTACTTAAAGCTTTGGAACAACATTCAATTTCACCAGTTCCATGTTTACATCTGAATTCATAGTTTCAAGAGATCTTTTTACTTCTACACCTTCATTTTATCGTTCAATCGATACATGATGAAACATTGCAAGAGTAAGATTCACTAGCACTTAGACAGAATACATGGGTTAAACCAGAACGTAAATGACTTCCTTAAGTACCCAAAATAACTTTCAGCTAAAATGAGTGGTGCAAAAATTCAGGTCAGTTTAATAACCTTATCTGAAACTCTGTTTTGTATGCTACGGCTCTTAAATTTGAGGTTAATACACATAAACAAGACAATGCTAACTTAAGTGATAACAGAAAGAAATTGGAACTGTAACAAAGTAAATTGTTCATAAAATAGATAAGCTTGTTATAAGAAACTCATACAGTACATGTGAATAGAACTGACTGGTTAAATCAAGATGTTTTTGTGGCGTTTTTTTTAGCTGTATTGATTACAGTCTGTCTTCTGACTGAGGTGAAGGGGGGACTGCTCACCTCAGTGTTTCAGCTCATTTCCTTTCCTCAGTGAACAGCGCTGAATCTGATCTTTATTAATAAAAGAAACTCAAAAAAAATCTATGCTATCACATTTTCCACTTAATGTTTAAATCACATCACTGAGGGTTATAGTAAGGCTATGCTGATAAAGGTGTGTAAGGAATTATTTTCATTACTCTAATACTCTACAAATTTTTTTACCAAAGAGAAAGAAACTCATTGTGAGCAAAACTATGTAAGAAGGGAAGAATGGGGAATTAAACTAATAGATTCTAACAATCTCTGTGCTTATGCTAACCTGCAATATTATAGCAATTTCTGTAGACTGAATCTTGGCTCAAAACTCATAGTAATGCCTGATTTCTCCTTAAAAAATGAAGTCATGTCGTAGGGCCAGCTTTTCTGTAGAAAGATAGTGATCAGAACTCTAAATCTGCTGCTTCTGTGAAATCCCATTGCTGTACCAACCCTGCAAAATATTGGACACTATGCCCTTCTCTTTTAGAGAAGTGTACCACAATCTCCTGTGTTGTAGGAACCAGACAGCTCCTACAGTGAGAACACAGAAGAGTTGTAGTGGAGTCTCCTGGGGCACTTAGTACTGGAAGGCAGCTCTTGAGTCTGATAAAATTTCTTTTTTTCTCCAAAATTACTACTAGATATCTCTTTCATAACTTTGCTGGATATGCTTACAGTATCTGCTACAACACTTGCCGGGATTTTTAATGTGCCTACCTGAGGCTATAATTTTTTTTTTCCAAGGCTATTACCCTACATTTCTCCAAGGATCCATTACTTTCAATCTGTCTATCTTGGCTTCAACATTTTTCTCCAGGTTCAAATATTTATCAGAGAGCACAATAACTCAATGTGACACGTTTGCCCAAAGCACTTTGCAAAAAATCTGTGAATGAAACATGTCTTATCACTTCTTCAGGAAGCAAAAAAATGAGTGAGTCTTCACTGAGGGCACATTTCTTGAACTTTTTACCAGCAAATGAAAAATCTTGGATGTGTATACTACTTAAAACAGTAATGAAATCAAATCAACCTTATTAGCTGCACTGAGGTAAATAGCTACTCTGTTAGAGGTGCTGAGGGGAGAAGACAAGAATGCCAAAACCCACTTATTTATGTCGAGAGCTGGAGAATGGAAGAAGAGGTGAATAGAGTATTGCCGTAGCACGAAGGAGCTAGATAAAGCTTTGATAGTCCTCGGGTACCTCTATCTTTATGCAACTGCAACTCTGCAGTAAAACACTTGTCTGTATGTAGACCGCTGAATTGCATCACGTTTGTGGTGGGATTGATTTAATAGGACAGTGCAGATAGCTGTGAGACTTAAGCCATTCTAAAGGATTTTATTCTTTCTTCTGGTAACTACACAAAGCAAAGAATGATTACCAGTGAAGAACTTTGTACTGGTAAATGTGCCGATAAATAAAGGCTTTTTGGTGCAGGTGTGTGGATTCAAAAGACATTTCCTTCAAGTTCAGAAATTTCCTTTGTGCTTCTGAAAGGGGTGAATGTCAAGGAACTTTCATACATTTCTAGGTCCCTCTGCTGTTTTTACCACAAAATAATGTGACCAATGCAGAGTATTATAAGCTTTTTTTTTTTTTAAAAAAAAGAGCTCAAATATAAGAATAAATTAGTGTTACAGACTTGTTTGTTTGGTGGTCTTACAGATGGAAGATGTATTTTTTTCAGCACACTTAACGGGCCTCTGATTTTTGAGTGGACTTGTGTCTTCTCAGAATCAATACTGATAATCTAGTATTGAAATTTTTGTCCCTGTAGCATGTAGTTCTGTGCTGAAGCCTTACTGATTAATACTAGACAGTTTCTTAGAAAGTAAATTGATTTTTAGAAATACTGCATCTATTCACTGCGGATGCCTGGTTATTTGCATATATAATTCTTAATGTTAAGGGCCACTTTCTTATGTTTCCCTTAGATAAGTGTTGAAAAATAACAAGTAAAACTAATCAGCCTGTTTTTGCCAAGAAATCTCAGATTAGTCAATAATCTTATGATGGTGCTTTAAAAAAATAAAAATCAACAAAAGCCTATCAGTATGTTGGAAAACATAATGCCTGTGTTAAGCATTGTACTGTTATTTTCAATCATGTAACTAATTTAAACCTGAGTTACATTGTCATATTTACCAACTTTGAAATTAAGATGAATTCTGAACCATTTTTCATTGTTTGGGTGATAATGACATCAGAGAATTGCTAGTTTTGAAAATAACCTTTCCTTGTTTCTGGAGTTTAACCAGATGTTTTAGAGGTAGTGTCAAATGTTAGAATTTAATGGCAATCTGTATTTGAGGCCTAAAAGCCAAAGTTGCTGGCTCAAGATATTCAGCCAATTTGCATTAGCAGTCAGGACTGTCTTGCTGGCACAAATCTGCTTGTGTTCAGATGAATCCCCTACAAACTGAAATAATGACAGCATGACAGGAAATCACATTGTGCACAAATTTTATTTTTAACACTGGTATCTCTTTAATCTATTTCTATCATGACTGTATTACTCAATACTTCTCAATTACATTAGCAGAACATTTGAGAGACACTGCCATTTAGGATTGTGTATGTAATATGGACTTTATCATGGTGTATCTATTCAATTCTTTATTACTAACGACAACATTGTGCTTCACTTCTTTCCTCCCTGTATGAATTAAAATGTACTTGAATATAAGATTTAGTGGAGTCTTTTGTGTGCCACCATGACTACCGTGCAAAGAGTCGCTTTCATGTACACTTTCAGTTTTAGTAGTAGTGACAAAACTCTAAAGGTAATTAACCAAGGATTTTGGAGTTAAAGACCTTTTAGGTCTTTATATAGGAAGGCACATATAGTCGATTAATAATTCAATTATTAAAGTAGATAAATGCTATTGACTAGGTTTTGAGATGGATGTCTCTTCTGAATTGCTGTCTGAGATATTCTTTAGCCAAGGGAAAGAATACATTATGTTGTTCATCTACCGATTTGCTGAACTGAACAATAAGGAGATTCGTTATTGTTCTAATTAATGCAAGCCTTTTTTTAACATGATAACTAGAATGTCATACACCACCACATAGCAGACCTATATCTAACTGATAATAACATGAAGTCCTTGTTCAGTTTCCTATTGCCTTGCAAATTTCTAATCACTTCCTGTGTTTCCTGATCATTCTAACTGCTGAATTTCTGCTTCATGCTGGTTGTATAGATATGCTTCAGCTGTGTTTGAAATAATTCAAGGAGGAAAAATATGAAGTGTTGAGCTTCTGCAGGAGAAGGTGCAAAACAATGCAGGTGAGCTTCTTTCCTAGTAATTAGATGAAGAGAATGGGGCTAGGATTATACACTTTAAATTTGGAAATAGAAGTCAGTACTTATGAGAGCACTCCCCTTTGAAGCTTGAGTAGAACTCTAGACTCATCCATTCTGCAGCTTAAGAAAAAAACAAACTCAAACCAATATAAACTGAATTTCAAAAGTGTTTTGAGTGCTTGACGTGCGGAACTTGTATGTGTGACAATGTATGCACTCATTCTGCTTTCGGAGATGTTATGATGGGTGACATAATAGCCAATGCACTTTTATTTACAAAAGACTGTGTTTTGACATAGGTGGTGGTGGTGAACACAAAGATGGAAGCCTGAGGCTTTTGGAATTGGGATGTAAAAGAGAAATCTGCTTTTGGAGATGAAGCAGCAGAGGGGAGTATTCCTTTCAAAGCAACTAAGCAAGTTACTCCTCTGTAATAAATATTCTGACAGTAATTTATGAAACAATCCTCATTATTGGGACATGTAGTTTTGAAGCAGCATTTAAACTAATTAATTTGTTTTTCTTAAGATTAGTTTACATGGGTTTGTACTTCAAGATCTCCAAGTTCTTATGTATTGTTTTTCTGTTCATGGAAGGAAAGATATCCAAGAGTAGAGCCTCAATTGACATAAACCAGAATAGCCCTACTTACTCAGTGTTTTCAAGACTAGTTATGAGTAAGCCTGATTCCTGCCCTCTAGAGTTTGTCAAGAATCTTTCCAGGGAATTGTAAACCTAGCAGTAGGTTATATGCTTTTAAAAATACTGTGGGTGGTTTTAAAGCGGCTGTTCTTGCCTTCACATTTTAGAATATATTTGAATATGAAAGCATTGGTTTATGAAATCATTGTTACAAATTTAGATGTTTAAAATTAAGTGAATTATGATATTGTATTAATTTATAGCTGGTTTTAGAAGCTGAAAACCTCCATTGTCTAGGACAGTCTTTTGTAACATTGTCTGTCATATTTAAATAAGTTTATTTTTTTGTATCAAGGAATGTGTTTTCTGTTTTAGAATCTTGAAGTGGTTTGAGGTTCTGCATCTGATCAGATCAGAACAGGAGCAGTAGCTTTATGGGCTTAGGTACCAACTTAATTACTGGCTTTTAACATGCAATCTGGTACTTTTATTAGCTTGGCATATTGAAAAGTCTAATGAGCTCTGTTCTGCATTATGCTGCACTGGAAAATGGGTGGTAGAGGTTAGAGTGGGTGATATGGGTTTTCTTTTCCATTAAAAAAACCACCAAAATTTGGTTGAAGAAACAAAGTTGTCTCCTCGAGAAAATATTTCAATTATTTTATTAATATAAAGCATGTAATATTTTCAGTTTAAAGATAGCTGTATATGCCTGTTAAAGTATGATATTCTTGATCTATGTAACTCAATATTATGATTTTGAAGATATTAAGGCAGCTTATGAAGAACTTATGAATTGAGCTGAATTATTCCCTGTGTGGTTTTATTGAATAGCTTATTGCATTCTTTTTGCAAGTCTGCAGAATAATTCCTGGTGCTTTTTAACCTCTTCAGAGTTACCTGTTTCCAATTCCTTGGACATTTAATTTCATCTAATAGATTCTCAAAAAAATCACAGCCGCCTTTTTCCTGTTTTGAAACTTTTTTACTTGTAACTGGCCTGCTTATCTAACTGTTCATAATTTTCAGGGGAAAAAGGTGCTAAGTTTTTGCTCATGGAACAACTGAATCAAAACTTGTAATTAAATTTTTAATTCACCTGAGAAAAATGTCATGAAAAGACTAGTTGCTGTGGGGTTTTTTTGCTCAGTATGCACTCCAAATCGTATGCAACTTCATTTTATTTTGTTACCACAGCTATACGTTATAGCTGTCCCTACAGTATCAGAAAACCCTCTTTGGAAGAAGTCTACATAGATTTAACCTGATCCATACTGTCACCTTTTCTTTCTGAAGTACTGCTTGAAGGTCATTGCGAAGTGGTCAATAATTAATAATGTAGCTGTCTGCCGGGAAGCTAGACCTTATTACCCTTGACGTGCCTTCTAGATCCGTGTTCTTAATTCCCTAGATATGCCTCCCATGTGGAACATGGGGAAGGAGCTGTTCTCTGACTATATCTTTTTACTTGGTTTATTTTTGAGAGTGAATTTGAGAATCTGACCTTTACTAGCAGCCCTGCGTTTAAATTATGCTGCTTGAGATACTAGAGAGGAAAAGATCAAAGCCTCCAGCTCAGTTTCTAAAATGCTGCTTTTTTTCAGTCTCCCTCTAAAAATTCTCATAAATTCTATACTGTATT
Source organism: Baryphthengus martii (assembly GCA_013396935.1). Taxonomy (NCBI): domain Eukaryota; kingdom Metazoa; phylum Chordata; class Aves; order Coraciiformes; family Momotidae; genus Baryphthengus; species Baryphthengus martii. The sequence goes on from VWZK01010792.1 coordinate 98,155, forward strand.
CTCCAGATTAACCTGAATGCAGCTACTGCTTGTATGTCTAATTACGCGCTGTTTCATAAAAAGAAAAAGAACGAATTGGAGGAGGAATTAGATTCTATAGACAAATAGTTAACTACTTACTTAAATTGTGAATTCTAAAACATTTCTAATAACTTATGCTACTTCACAACTGTATATTGTCATTTTATCTCACACCCCTTGTACTGCATTCCTGGTCTATTTGGACATAAAAAGATCCAAACCCCTCCTCAGAGTATCTGAAAGGAAACAGTTGACTTTCTCACATATTTGAAGACTTTATCAATATAGAGCGGGTAGAGCGAGTAGAGCTGGACAATGCTATCTTTTTCCCTCCTGGTGATGCAACCCAGCATTCTACTGACCTTCCTTGCCGCTGCTGCGCACTGCTCACTCATGTTGAGTCTGCTGTCTGCTAACACCCCCAGATCCCTCTCCATAAGGCTGTTCTCCAGCCAGGTGGATCCCAATCTGAGCTGCATTCCTGGGTTATGCGTTCCCAGCTGCAAGACCCTACAGTTAACCTCATTGAACCTCCTAAGTTCTTACTAGCCCACTCCTCTAGCCTATCCAGGTCTTTCTGGAGGGTGGCTCTACCTTTTGCAGTGTCCACTACCCCACTTACTTTTGTATCGTCAGCAAAATTCCTCAGGATGCCCTTAATCCCAGCATCCAAGTCACTTATGAAGACATAAAAAAGCACTGGGCCCAACAATGGCCCCCGGTGGTTGGTTGCCATTTTGAAAATGAACCATTTACCCCCACCCTCTGGGTATGACCCATCAGCCATTTCCACACCTACCACACAGACCAGCTGTCAAGGTCGGTTTTTCAAGGAGGCGGCTGTGGGGGACCAAGTCTTGGAGAAGTCCAGGTACGCTATGTCTATTGCTAATGGAATGCTCTTTACATGAGCAGTAGGAACATATATGTTTGAACTTGGGTTATAATGGAAATGAGCCATTTGGGATCATATAGAACAATTATCTGTAGCAGATGACAATATCCAGTGATGGAAATAAAAATGTCCTATCAGAAAAATGTTGACCAGCTCTAACTATAAAGTTAGCTTTTCCTTAATTCCTTGAGATTTGCCATGAAACCAATTAAATACTGAAGATTTTTTTTTTTTCAGTTTCTGGATTATGTACAATGATCACACTTTTAAAGAAAGCCTCATTAAATTTCTCATTGAGAGCTTTCTGATGTGGTAGGCTTACTAGTCAGAATATTGCATGCTCTCTTCATGTTTGCACTGCCTTGAAAGTGACTGCAAGAACTAATAAACAGAGCTGACTGATTATTTTCATTTCTGAAGTGTCACATCTTGAGTTACTGTGCAGTAGCATGCTTTACCTTGCTGCCAGTTTATACCTTAAAAGAGGAACTTGTCAACATGATCTATGTCCCGTTAGTATCTAGTCATCTTAGCAAGCAGAGATGGCTGGCATATGAAAGACATTATACCCTGTATTTCAGCAAGCTAAGAATAGCTGAAATATCTTCTGGATTAAATGCTTATTTGACATTATTTTTTTTTCCAGATCTTGAGTGACTGGAGTGAAAAAAAAAAAACCAAAACAAACAGTAACAAATTGAATTTATTGGCTAATTTATTTATGCAAAATATAATTCAAGAAAATATTTTCCTGATGCAAAAACTCGTTTTCAGGTGAAAATGATTTTATTTCTTTGATTCCCTATAGTTATTTATAGTATGTTTCTGAAACATGAATCTTTTACAAATGTGAATCATGGGAATTTTTCTGACATGGGACACTATTTCTTTCCCTCTTCCCTACTATACTACAATGGGTTATTCGTTCTGACAGGTGACCAAAAATAACTTTTTCCTGAGCAGAGATTAATAATCAGAAATGAAACTTAAGTTTCCAGAAAAATAGACACTATGCAAGTCCTTTTATTCAGCATAGTTCTGCTCCATAATTTCTACATACATACAAACCTATAGCACGCCATACCAGTCTATTGTCCACTCCTTAATTTTTAAAATTATTTCGTGCTGACCTGAAAAAAAATTAGCTGCACTGCAGGAAAAAATATTTGTAGGAGAGGATACTTAAAGAAAAAAAAGAAAATCGTGATACTTGGTTTATATGCAGTATTGTAAATGATGGCTTTTTAAACTGTTTTCTGTCATGTTATTTTCTGAATTTTTTTTCCTGACCATAGTTTTATAAACACTGCTTCTAAGACATTCACAACAAGGACAGCCACCTGGAATTCTTCCTTCTATACCTCTTTGTCACACTTTGCTCAATATGTTACACTATTCCTACAAAATTGATGAATACACTTCAGAGCTGAAATACGTATCTGAAGAATTTGTTTACCATAAGTGTTTTCTGAAAGCTTTCAGGAATATAATTTTTTAATGCTAAAGAAAATTGAAGTATTATTTCCAAATCCACAGTTTAACACTATTTACAGAGTACTGTATTATGATGCCTTCATAAAGCAGTAAAAAATCTACCTGTATGTCTCTATTGGAGACTGAATTTATGCTGATGGTCATGAGTCACTTTAAATATCAGATATTCTCAAATACAGGATATTGATTTGGCAATACATTCAGAGCACTATAGGTTGATTATTTTGTCAATATCATAATCTTTTCTTTTGTAGTGGGTTAACTCAAAAATGCTTGGTGGTTTGTTTTGGTTTTGTTTTTTGAAGTTTCAAACTCTATTTTGAGATTAGGAAGAAGGAAAAACTATTTCCTTCTCCTGCTGACAAATATTAAGCACCTCAGAAATAACAGAATTTACCAGAGGAATAGGACTTGTGGCATTAACCCTATGAACCTATATTGTTTCATCATAGCATAGTAACTGATAATATTCTATGAATTACTTAAAATTCATGTAATGTCTTACTGCTGGTGCACACTATCAATGTAAATCTCCCAAACAGCACTTCCTAACTAGTTACTTTATTTCTGTGTAATTGATGTAAGTAAGTTTGGACACATGGTAAAACCTCAGTAATCTGGTTCACAACTGGAGAGGCTGAAACAGAACAGGGAGCTACACTTTTCAGAATTCTTTTGTGTCACTTACTTTACTGTACCTCAGGTGTGGTGTGGTGATTGTAATAGAAAAATTGTTTGAAAGTTTTTTGCAACTGCTTTGTCAGTTCTCCTTAAACTCTCTCTGGGAGGCATTAAACTAAATTACCTGACTGCATATATAATTACGTGACTAATGTAAATCTTGTATGGAATATCTCCACTTCATTAATAGCTCCCTACCAATTTTAAAGCCTGTGAACTGTGTGCCATTGTTCAACAAGCACAATGTATGAAGAGTTTAATCTGGCACACTCTTAAACAATTTACATAAGTGCTATTAAATAAACTATGAGAAGACCTCCATTCAAAGCTTCACAATGCTTGTTCTTAGTGTTGTACGATGAGATTTGTGGAATACTAGACCATTTGTCTGCAGCATGGCTTGTTCACATCAGGTCTTCCTTTGAGGTGAGCTTTCTAAACTAGGCTTTAGGATTTTTTATGTGTGCGTAGTTCAAGTAAGTTTAGAAAAAAAGCTTTGTGACTTCCTTCTTGCTAAGATGCAGCTTCTCTTGTCAGCACTTTCTAGACTAAAAAAATCCCTCTGTTCAGTGCTCTGACTCCAGATTGATTCAGAGCTTGAATACCAGACTGATATGTGCTTGGAGAATAGAAACCTCATATTGCTCTCTAAAGCTGCCTATTGCTTTTCATCCTGAACTATGAAGAGTAATTCCTTCAGCAGCACCACTTTCAAGATGTATTTGCAGTTGAGTATGTCCTTACAGGATTAAGAATTACCTTTCTGTCCAGCTAGAACTTTTGGCAGCAGCCAATATCTTAAAGATACGAAATTAATATAACATATTACTGAAATTCTCTGAAAGGCTCATATTCATTGATTAGTCATGTTTAGGCAAAGAATGGATTTCATTTTTCAAATATGCAAATTATAGCAAAGGTAATGTTAGGGCTGAGGCCTGCACTGATTGAAGCAACTAGTTTATCTAGGTACCTTCATGACCTTGACAGTACAAGGTGATTCAAATGTCTCTGGAGTGGATTTGAGGAGAAAGAGTACCTTATTGCTGGTAGGTGGCAGGGAGTATGTGAAAGACCAGCTTTTCTGGATGCAGATGCTGACAGGTTACAACAACTTCTCAACTTTACTGTTTGTGGATGATGGTTACTTATATGTTTATATTTTTTAGTGGTCAATATTATACAACATGAATTTTAATAGTATGTTTGCACATTGCATGGTATTTTTTCCCCTTTTTTGAAAATACATAGTATTTGTGCAGCTGTCTTTTTATTTACCAACTAAACATATGCTAGTGTGACAGCAGTGCCCATCCTTGGAACTCCATGCAGAGGTCAGGCCTGTGGCTGCCAGAACGCAGGCCACTAGGCAAGGACATGCCTCTCTGTCACCAACTCTGCTGGCTGAACTGGTAGACTTCAGGACCAAGTCCTCAAAAAGCAGAGTACTGCCACAGGGATGCATCAGATACAAGATGGGCTTGCTGGACTGATGTCTGTGTTATTCAGACTGTGGTAAAATGAAGCTAACCCCGTGAATGCACAGGGATCCTTTGAGCAGCACTGCATACTGTCACTTGTTTAAATAATGTATCTTGCCTCTTCCTGTAGTAGCCCATGAGGATTTGTGACTAGATTGCAGCTGAAAAAAAGGGAAGAGCATGACATAAGTTTGTGTTCGCTCTGTCTCAAATTCTCTGACATTGGCAGAGGAGAAAATTAGCTCATGTTTTTCGTCTGTGTTATTTACTTGGTCATCTACTCCGTGAGGAATTGTTTTTTCCTTTAAGCTCTACTTGCTTTCCTTTTTGCTTTTATTTCTGTTTTCTTCCTTCCCACAGAAGTAGCAAACAAACATCTATCTCTTTTCCCACAGCATTTTTTTAGCATGGCAAAAGGAAAAAGTAACCTCCTGGCTTTGGTAAGGCTGTTTGTATATAAAAATGTTTCAGACTGAGGACTGCAGAGTGAGGCAGTTTAAGGATTACAGGTAATAAGATTCTGCTGTGAAGTAAACACTATACAAGACGGCACTTACAGTGAAACATAGCCTAGATTTACTGTGGACTAAAATCGATATGATGTATCATTGCAATTGGACGCCAAAGGAGGCTGCTGTTCATGTTCCTGGTATTTCACAGATGAGTGGACTATATTTCTTTTAAAAAGAAGGACTTATGAGCGTTTACTTGTGCCTTGTCTAGCAAAACAAATCAAAACATTTAGACTGCTATAAGAATTTTCTGACAAGGAAAACATTAGCCTGAATGAGGTACTTTTTTTTTTCTTTTTTTTTTCTCCCCAGTTTTAGATTCCAGATATTTTACAAAGAAAAAGTATCAAGTGTAGCTTGCAGAGACAGCTTGGATATAAGCAGCTACATTATGTGCCATTTTTAGCACTCATTTAGACATACTTTACCGCAGTTCAAACCCTTACTACTCATATGTGAGTTCATTCTATCTTGACTTAGAAGATGAATAGAATTGCTTTATATGGCATTGATATTCTCACAGCTTTTCTCTGTATAAGTTTTCACATAATATGAACTAAAGCTGAACTTCAGCTTTGGTTGCTCTTCAGGGCCTGATTATTATAACAATTACTTGAAGCAGTTTATTCTTAATTAAATGCATTATATTTCGCTTAGAGCTTGCATGATCACAAATTCGTGTGATCAAAATTAAAATGGCACAAGCCATGACTTATCTCTCAGACATTTTATAAACAACTTAACTTTTTTAGCACTATGTTAGATCTCAGATTGCAATCACTCCCTACACTTGGCATTGCAGCAGGGATTACAACAGGTTTTCTGTTACTGTTTTACTTAGGTTAACAGTAGAGACATGATGGTGTAGATAAATGCCAGAATAACTGAATGATTACAACAAAAATTGTTGTAAATACCAAGGATCTTTTCCTGACAGGAAATTCTGCTTTATGAATGAAAGGATCATTTGAATTTGGTGATAAAATTGACAGTTGTCTTAGAAATAATCAAGATTTTTATAGGAAAATATGCAAAATTACTGTTTTCAAGAGCTAAATATATATTTACATAAATATATTTGCAGAATAGCTATATCCATAGGATTATTATCTATCAGCTCGTAGTTTGGGGAGATTTTAATCGGTATGTTTTTATAGAAATTTCTCCTTCCAGACACACAGAGAATTAGTTCCCTTTTTGAAACTATTTAGCTGTGATCATGATGAATTATGTCCTTAATAATCAACTTTTGCCATTTGTCCTGAAATAGAGAAAGATTTCAAAAGTATGACTTCTGTTTGATTTTCATCTGTTGTTGAATTTACCTCTTAACAGAGTATGTACATACTACATATTTGTGCTACTGTATTTGCTGTTTTAAAATTACACTGAGTGATTTAACAGCAATGTCTCTTTTATGATTAAGACACTTTTTTTTTTCCCCCCCTTCATTTCTTACTATAAATTAAGCTGCCTTTACCCTAGAAATAAATTTTGTTATCTGGTCTCTTCACTGTGCAGTCTTGTACACAACCTTCCATATGTTATCACTAGTCTCTGGTGTGATTTAGCTGAATTTTGTAAAGATTAGTGGTGTCTGGTTCTATAAATCCAGATTTCTTCGATGTTTTAAGTATATATTTAATTATTATTGGCATTATACGTACATTTGAGGAATGAGTTGTAGTATTTACATAAGGTTGTTAATAGTGAAGAAGGCACACAAAATTAGTAAGGGTGTAGATTTTATTTTTATTAAAGGCCATCGTGGTAATCTGTGGAAGTATAACAATGCTGTGAAAATTGCTAATGTAAATGTTATATAAAGCACAGTAGAGATGAAGAGTATGGAGATTCTTTACTTGATTCCCTGTCTCCCTTCCCTTCTCCCCATTGCCCTCCAGTTAAACTTTTATAAGGTGCAAGGTCTGTGCTCATTTCCTCCGTAAAAATTGTAGAATCTTTCCTGAACCTTGCTAAACTAAAGGCTTAGTATTGCAGTAAATATTCAATTAAAAGAGGACATTGCAATCAATTTTGTAGAACTTAACCTATAGTGACAAAACTATTACAAGGCTCTATATATCTGATGGCTGCTTATTCTGATGTAAGTGTACGGGTTTGAAATATTTAATTTCTTGTAAGTGCTTGGATCATGAAACTAGATGCTTAGTTTAACAGTCTCAGTCAAAGACTAGCATTTAAATGACTCCAATCTGAAGGCAAAGGCTCATTTCTCATAGCAATGGGTAGAGGCCACTGAAGCACATAATGAGACTTTGAAAAGTGAGAAAGCAGTAGAAATTAATAGCAAACTCAATTCAATAGATTAATGTAGAATTTTTTTACAACATTTCCTTGAGTAAAAAAGCCTGTAAATAGCCTGAAAATAGTATGTTTAATGTAGTGTAATTTTATATTGATACTGAACATATTTTTCTTTGAAATTAAATAGCAGTAGGACAATCAAGCAATAATTGTGATATTTCCTACATTGGAAAATATACTGAGTTCTTTGCAGGTTCAAGAAAAAATCTTGAACTTGAATCATGCATTTAAAGCTGATTATAGAATCTTACTATTCAGAGTTAAAAAATGTATTTCAAAAAAGCCACCAATGTTTCCCCTTCAATACATGTGAACTGAAAATTCGTTAGTTAAAGTAGGGAATTTAATTGTTTTGATACTAATTACCAACCATATGCTTCCAGTACTTGACACAAACGTGAATGTTTGTTCACAGAGGGCTTGGATTTTAACAAAGAAATGTTTCCTTCAGACATTTTCGCAAAGAAAACCTCTATTAAACTTACCTGTTGTATCTTCTTGCGAGTAACAGCTGAAATAATTTTTGAAAGCTGATTGAACTGTAAGTTTACCAAAATTTTTGTTAGACTTGCTTCTTTCATGTATGTGATTAAATATATACCATGTCCTAAAAACTGCTCTTTGTTAAGAGAATGTAATTGTTTACTCCTTTAATATAGACTTGGATTCAAGCTGATTTATGTAGTATAAACATCACAAAGCACAATTATATAGAAAAAATTTCAAATTTTAATTTCTGAATGGTGGTATTCTAAGACATATTTTCTGTCTGCATTAGCTTTTGAAATGAAATGGGCGTTGCATCTAACAAATGCCAAAAAGTGGTCTTGTAGTTGAATTAACATGTTGCATTATTGCTAAAAAAAACACAGTAATTTAGGGTTCATGCTCTTGGACATTCTTCATTGATTTTGTGTAGTCTAATCTCTCTGAACCATGATTCTACTTTACTCTGCTGTTTCCCTGTGACATCAGTTTGAAAAAGAGTTTCTCAACCTTACTTCACCATTTGTTTATTTTTTTTCTGTCCTCCTTTGTGGAACACTCAGAAATCCTTCTTAATATTTACTTTCAAAATCCTTCTTAAGGCTTGATCATCTTGTAGTGCCCAGAGGTATTGTGTGTAATGTTATATATTTACATAATCTATCAAACTTTGATATTTGTAACTTTTAATGTGGTCATTGGAAATGATTAAGTGTCATCATATATTTGTTTGTTTTAAATCTGATAGAATTAGTTCTTGGCTTCAGAATCTGCTACGGCTAAATGCCTTGAAATAAAGTTGTTTTGATTACAGGAGTCTGACTACTGATGAGCAAATATACAACTCAAAATATGAGTTCCAAATTTGGTGTGTGAAAAAAATAATAAAAATTAATTGTCAATACTTCTTTTTGTGACTACTATGAATAACTTAACTCGGGACCTTTTGCCTTTTCCCTGGTAGTATTGATCATGCAAGATATTAATATCACAAAGTGCTCCTGTGTGCTAAAGAGATGAGTGTATAGACTTTACATCAATATCATGATTAACATTGACATAATGCTTATTTAAAAATCTTTATGATGAATTGAAAAGTTGTACACCTGTCTTGCGTATTCTGGGTGGGAGATTTCAGATCATACAGGTCTGAAAGAGTTAAGGCTTAGAGGTTAATTTTAGACAATTGCAATTAAAGGGGATTAAACAGCTGCTTAAAGAAGAAACCTTAATTTTCTCTGCCTGTTTGTATGAGTTTGATTTGGTATTTGGACAACATCAATATTGAGAAACAAGTCCAGCTTGTTCCACTTATGGCTTCTAACACAGGTAATATGAGAAGAACTGAGCTTTACTGGAAAATACTTCCATACTTCTAACTGTACTGTGAATGTCAACAGAAGGTTCCTGGTGGGAACAGTTGTGCACTGTAGATAAAAGGAATTACTGATTACTGAGTGAGCAGATAATGATGAACACTGACTCAGACACATAATGCCTAACCTTCTGTCACATTGACAATTTTCAGACCAACTGCTGCTCTGCTTAACAGAGCATACATCTACAGGGGTAAATCTTCCCAAATGAGCAATGTGACTGTTACCGTGGAATGAAAAAAGATTATTTTTGTTTATTCTTTCTAGCTTATTAAAATAAACTTCTGATCTCTACTTTGACATTTCAGTTTCTTGAACTCTGTGAAGGCGTTCACCACCTCACTTATCCATATAAGCACAATGTCTTTTTTAATACTGCCAACTGTGACAATGATACTTCAGAGATATGAGAAAGACAAAGAGCTTGTTCTCTTCTGCTAACTTTCTAGCTAGTTTGAATGTAAGATTAACTCATGTAACAATTTTATTTTGTTAAGTATTGTAGCAAAATGTTAATGAAAATATAATGCATTTCAGAAGGTTGTTTCCTTTAGTCATACCTGTGTCTGTAAGCTGCAAATCCAGATGTAGAACAGTGATACCAGAAAGATTTCTGGTAGAGGATGAAAATGGTTACTCATGGGCTTTCTTATCTGCTGAACTATGATTTTGGTTTAGTCATCAGAAAGCCACTGCAGAATATTAGTCTGGCTAGGAAATATAGTCTTCTGGTGGTATCCGATTCCATTGTTATGTAGGGAGACAAAAAAATGCAGACAGTCTTCATCAAAGCCATCTCTAAAATAGAGTAACAGTGTCTGGGAATATACAGATGATAATTTGTGCTATCTACAGTAATCTCTGCTATTCCAATCAACAATGAATTTCCACTTATTCCGAGGAAGATGGGGTTTTTTTCCTTCTTTTTAAACTTGAAATCTATTTCACTGAATGTGGTTATATCTGTTTTCTTTTGCTTTCAATCTACTTGGTGGATAATCATCAAATAGCCTCCTAAAGTAGTTGAAAATTTGCCTGCAGCAGGTTCAGTAGATGATCTTACACATCTCTAATCATTGCATTTTATCACCGGCTTTGTGGACAGCCAGATAAGAGAAGCTTATGAATATGAATTTCCATGGTATCACACTACAAAACTCCTAACATAGAAAAACCTCAGTGCTTTAATTGAATATTTTACCCCAGTTGAACAACTCAATAATCTGGTTATTCTGGAAAAGCTTCCATAAGGCAAACATCTTCTCGGGCCTGTGCATTTCAGCATTCTTGACATCTAATAAATCTTATTTGCTGCTTGTGACTTATCTAAAGTTATTTAGCTAAGTTTATCTACTTAAATTATTGGCTACAATAGTGGTATAACAAAGGCATATTAAATACATATAATATACTTGCAAAACATCATTATGAAGAATGAAAGTCCTATATTACCTTCAAGATAACTTATGTTAACAACTCGAGCTTTTTCTCACCTGAGCATGTTTTACAAATGTAAACCCATTAAAATGTGAAACCCAACAAGACTGCTACTGTTCTGACTATAAATTCTTCGTTTCTTTTCTGTTTATTTGGAAGGATGTTGGACTTTCTATTAATCCTTATTCATTTCAGGATAACTACATATTCTATCAGAGTCATTTAACTGGATGCAATTTTCCTGATCTTTTTAATATTGTTGAAAAGTATTTTTGAAAACTTAACCCATTGTAAGGAGCAGCTTTAAAACAGGAAACAAAATCAAACTGTCAACTGCATTCAGTAGTATAAAAATAACATATTCTCTACATATGGAGTAAGTGGGCCTGAAGTCTTACTAAAATGAATAAATCACTAAACCAATATTCTATCTTCCTGTGACATCGATATATTGCAATTATTTATCTTAATTTTGCTGCTTTGTTACACTGTGTACTACTCAGGAATTAAAATGTGTAGCTGAAGTGAGCAGAATCTTGCTCACCCAACAGAAACTTCTCTGTGTTTTCTGTTTTCCCCAAGAGTATGTTATATCCTGAAGCTATAATTGTAATAACATTTGAAATAGTTCAGCCTGTTAAATTTCAGTGAAAACCTGAAAATTTTTAATTTGTTTCCCAGACTTTCACAATGGTGATTAGAATAAAAATAAGTAGGCTTTGTCAAAAAGAGTTTTCTGAATCCTGTGAGGTGGTTTCATGTCAATGATAGGTTGTCATGGTCATTATTTGGATCCTATTAAATAAAAAAGTGAGAAAGCTCTGAAAGCTCCAGAAAGGGCAGGTCTTTCAAGTAGACTTGAGCAGCATGGACTTTCATCAATGTAACTTCCTGCAAACTCAGATGAGGCTTTTTCAGGTTGATTGTCCTGTTTAAGTGATTAAAGACATTGCCTTTGATTTCAGGATTAAAAAGAAAAGAAAAAAACAACAACAAAAAACAAGCAAACAACAAAATACCACCAACCTCCATCCCCATAAAACCAAAACCAACCAAACAAAAACCCTACTGGAAGTTTAAGTCCTTAGAATAAACTTAGGCTGCTACAGCTAAGAAAATTTTTGCTATCTCATGTTCAAATTTGATCAGGCTTTAGCAGACTACTGAAATAGTAGTCTGCTATAGCTTCGTACATACTTCAGAAAACCGAACACAAGATACTTAAATTGCTTCAGGGCTTGATCTGCCTTTTTTCATACTCTGCCTCAGAACCTCAGCTAAAGCTGGTTCCGGCCATATATGAATCAAACGCATGTCACCATCACAGGCAATATGATATTGTAAAAATTAAAGTCAGAAAGAGTAGAGCAGAGAAGTTGACTGAGAGGTTACATTAGTTGTGGGGTTTTGGTTTTGTTTTTCATATTCCTCTGAGGGGATATGCAGTTTTCAAGTGCCTTTTTTTGAGGAAGTGGCTTGAATGAACTCAGTAGGTGACCTAGCTTAAAAACAGGGCTGTGCACATGCTTACCACAATTGAAGTGTGCTGTAGTAGCACTGCAAAATGTCAATGTTTTTATTTTTGATGCCTACAGTCAGCCCGGACGTAGCTTTGAAGTGCTGGTAAAGACTAGTCCTGGAACAGCAGTGCTCAGTCTATGCATACTGGGAAGCACAGGGATGGAGCAGACCATGCAAGCTCTGTGCTACCACAACTCATGTTGTTGACACGGGAGGTAAGTTACCTCAATATCTTGGATGTGTACCTGTGTTAGACCATAGCAAGGACTGTATAATGCCTATCTGAGAGTGACATAAGTCATGCTTCCTTGGTCGTAGGTCTTTTAGCCTGTTAGTCTATAGAGATTCTCAGTTTATTCAACATGGCTTTCACTCATTCTCTATTTGAGCCAATGTGGGATTTCAAGATCAATTTCTTGTATGTCACTTTTTGGGTTTTGTCTGACGTAGTATTATTGGATTATTGATGGAAAGACATAGGATGAATATTTTTCAGCAGTCTAATGATTTTGTAAAAATATTTTCTTTGTTTGAAAGTATTTGGAGATGTTACAGGTGTCTGAAAGTCGATTGTCTGAGGGTGCATTGAAGAAGATTGTGTCTGAAGCTTGTAAACAAAGGAATTGATTTCCACATACAGCTGGTTAAAGGCAGCAATTATCTTAAGCAGCTATTTTTCTGTGGATATCTGACAATTATGGCCTTGGTTACTTTGAGTGAACGAATAATAAAACTTTTGGTAGTGCCTCAGGTTAATGCTTATTCTTTCTTTTTTTGTAGTTATCTGATAAGGACATTTGGAATGCCCTACTATTTTTAGTGTGAGTATTGAAATGAAATTAATTAAACAGCGCTTACGAGTTTCATTGTTTCTGATATTTTCATAAAACTGTAGAGGTTAACTGGAAAACTGAAAATGAGCTATAGCTATAGCTCATTTGCTAATTTATGTGGTTCGTGGAAATTTGATGACTTAATAGGAATTATTTTCATTTTTCCTTCGTGAAAGGATTCAATATAACAGATTTCCTGAACAAAATGACCCACTGGAAAATACAGTATTTTTGAGAAAGTTGAAGCTCATGATGAGACCAGACCCCTCTCTGTGTCTGGTCTTCTCATGAGCATATCTAGGAACTGGGTAATGCTGGCTGCATACCACAGCTTGGTCTATTCCTGTTGCCTAAATGTCATTCTACTTCTAAGTATTTTTTTTCTGACTTGGTATGTTCACAAAGGGTCTGTGCTTTCTTCACTATAATACAACTAGACGGTGTAAATAGGTATTAAGATTTTTATTTTTTTTTCACATATGTGGTATCGATTAAAATATAAAGTTATTCTTTTGTTTTAAAATTCTAATACATCAGGTTTATATTTTTAAACTGTTACTTTCAGTGCTGTGCCATAAACTTACAGAACAGACAATTGTTCTTATCATTGATGTCTGTTGTGAAATCTGCAAGAATTTAAGTGTCCCTTGCTAGCATTCTATCTTTGTTGTTTTGCCACCAAGTTCATAAAGTCTGTCCACAAACTTTAATTTACACATTACGGTTACTTTGTGTTTTCTTTGTCCTGAACCATTTCTGTTCCTGATTGGACATACAGACTACCTTTCTCAAATACTGTAATAGTCTGTGTAATAAGTAAAAAAGTGTTCTTTAGGAGTTGATTGTTATCATGTAGGCAAAAGCCATTGATAGAGTTAGTTCCAAGTTGTTAAGAAAAAGCTAAATAGCAATATAACCTGAAGTGGTTGAAGCAGGAAGGGTTATGTTGTGATGTGAATGTTTACTATGGGACATGCTTATCTCTACTTTTTCCCTGCAGCTTACATTAAAAGGGAAAAAATGTAGCTCCTGTTCCAGCAGTCTTAAGTGAAATTTTGATCTCTGAAATCTTGCAAGGAAGTGCTATCATAATAGGGTACCCTTCATAGTCACCTAGTGGTGCAAAATAGAGAAACTGGGTGGAAAAAATCCATAAATATATAGAAAATTATTACATTAAAGAACAGGCAATTATCTAGCAAGCCTCTTTCTATGTGAAGTTTTGTAGGCAATGTTTTCCAACTATGATTTAACTTTCCCAAAGCAAAGCCCAGACTAATTCTGTTTACCTCCATAGCTATTTTATTTCAGGTAGAGTGTCTTAAAGATTTTTTTTCATTGGTACTTTTAGAGGAAATGTAGTACTATTTGTTCCCTGATTTGCATTAAGAAGCAAATACAGTCTTGCTGAATATGTGGTTCAATGCTTCTGAAGGAAAGTGCATCTTTTGCAAATCAAAGTCTTGAGTCTACTGTAACTAATCAAAGCAGTCTTGTTGGAATGTTTTCATCAGTGATTTTTGACATTTTACTGAAATGTTTCACGCAAGAATGTATGTATTGTTTGAGTTTTTCATGTGTGCTTTGGGATAGAAACATGGATTTGTTTCCTATACTTTAATAATTTGCATGAAGATATGTGTGTCCATTTACATTATATTAATAAGCATCCTCAAGGACTTTGTATAAGTAAATCTAAACAAAGGAAGGCAGAGAAATCCCAAGAGTGTATGTCATGCTGCTTAAATCACAAGTACTGACTGTAGCAATATATACAGAGTGGTTTGATCGTATGATTGTCAGGAAATTACATAAATTCATTTTGTGAGCAAACTCAAGATAGCCTTATGTGATATCAATGGCCTTAAGTGATGGTTAGTAGCAAATATATATGTGAATATTAGTTATGATTGCATGGTAAAAGTCAGTTATATTAATGCATTCTTAACAAGAAAACCCAGGTATTTCTTCTAGAGCCTGGAGGTATTATGCTTGTATATCATCTATTTGAAGAAAACAAAAGATTTCAGTATAAAAACACTCATCTAGTACAAGAACAGTTGGGAATGAAAAACATAACATCCTTGATTATTTTGATGTTAATTATATACTTCACGCCTGGCACATTGTCAGTATAGTATGTAATTCTCCTTAATCGAAGACTAGTTTGTGTTATCTATGTTGATTTTTCTTTCTGCTGTACAACATTTTTCTTTGGTGTTCAGGCGTTTATGTAACTGCTCATCCTTTAAGGTGATGGATATGAACAGATAGACCCTGTGAGATAAAATAAATGGGAAGCAGGGTGTTGTGAAAAATTGCATGTAATTTTTGGCCAATATTTGTTAATTTTCAAGAGCATCTGTAAATTTGTGCTAAAGAAACTTACTGGGTTAATACTATGAAGTAGCCTTTGCTCAGTTACAGAAAA